>BQNB010109186.1:0-22804 GCA_026074375.1 Tanacetum coccineum | reverse complement strand
ACAAAAATATCAGCATTGGGTAGACATTCAATTCCTTCAGCATCTTTCAATTGAAGATCTCTTCTTACACTTGTCTTAGTGATGATCACTTTCTTCCCATCCACTAGGGCTTGTAACTGAACTTCTCCATTAACAATTTTTACCTTTGCAGTAGCCCAAAACTGCTCAATACATGAAGTATAGATTGTAACTGTTAACGCATATTTGATAGGATTCGCATTCAAGAAATCTACAATTTGCTCAAACTCTTCACTTTCAGTGGGTTTAGCTAAGAATGCGACCATGTTGTGTGAATCAGCAAACTTTGGAGCAGACATTATGATGGGTTTTGATGATTAACGATGAAATTGAGTTAGGGTTAATGATTAGAGCATATGTCAAAGATTGAAATCGAGTAAAAGTTTGAATGAAACCCTTAATTGAAGTATTTATATAAATACCCTTAACAGCATTAATGTTCGCTAGCAGTTGTAAGTTATGCCTAACAACATTAACTTTCAACTAGCAGTAGTAAGTAACCCAGCAGTAGTAACTCAGTAGTAAATGAAGCCTAGCAGCATTAACTTTCTCTAGCAGCAGTAAGTTTATGCCTAGCAGCATTAACTTTGAATCACCAGCATTAACTCCAATTCCTTTCTAATCAGCATTTCCATCATCAAATTAGTATTTTAACGTACACATTCTCTCTGTCTGTTTTTTATTTCTCTTAATTCTTTTAGCTCACAATTCTCTCTATTTGTTTTTTATTTTTCTCAATTCTTTTAGCTCACAGTTCTCTTTGTCTGTTTTTGATTTCTCTCAATTCTTTTAGCTCGCTAAATCTCTCTGTCTATTTTTATCACACATCTCTCTTTCTGTTTTTAATCTTACTAATTCTCTCACTTCTGTTTTTCCTTACCAAAAACTTTAAAGATTGAGCATTCCAATACTAGCAATCAAATATTGAAATCTACTTACATCAAACGCTTTTGTAAGCAAATCTGCAACATTCTTGTCAGTATGAATCTTAATCATTTGAATTAGCTTCTTTTCATTAGAATCTATGATGAAGTGATGTCTAATCTCAATGTGCTTTGTCTTTGAGTGAAAAACAGGGTTCTTCACTATGCATATTGTGCTCTCATTATCAATATAGATCTTTTTATGCATAAAGTTATACCCATAATCCACCAATTAATTTTGAATCCAAAGCACTTGGCCATAGTAACTTGAAGCAGCTACATATTTAGCCTCTGTTGTGGAATTAGCAACCACAGTCTGCTTCTTGCACTGCCATGAAATCAATCTACATTCTAGGAATTGATAACCTCCTGTTGTGGACTTCCTATCTAAGCTTTCTCCTGTATAGTCACTGTCAGTATATGCGGCCAAATCAAAAGGTGAATCCTTAGGATACCAAAGGCCCAATTTAGGTTAACCTTTAAGATATCTAAAAATTCTTTTCACATCATGAAGATGTGAAACTTTAGGGTTAACTTGGAATCTGGTACATACACATACAACAAACATTATATCTGGTCTTGAAGAAGTAAGATACATCAATGAGCCAATCATTAATCAATACATGTGTTCATCTATGGCTTCAACATCTGCATCTTTGAGCAAAGGCTTATGGGTTTCCATAGGTGTGCTTGCTATTTTGACATCACTAAAGCCAAATTTCTTCAAAATCTCAGTCACATACTTGTCTTGGCTTATAAAAATCCCATCTTCCTTCTGCTTCACTTTCAGTCTTAGGAAGAATGTAGGTTCACCCATAGAACTCATCTGAAACTTCTTATGCATCATCTTTTCAAACTCTGTGCATAACTTCTTCTTTGTAGACCCAAAAATGATATCATCTACATATACCCTGTACTATCAGAATATCACCTTGGTCCCTCTTGATAAACAAAGTTTTGTCTATCTGTCCTCTCTGAAAACCATCCTATTTATTTAACAATAAAGAGACAAGGTGATGCGTAGTTATGTACTCGTAAAAGATAACACAAAATTATATAACCCGAGAGTAATTAAGAAAGTTACCAAGTTACCCTTGATAAAATTCACTCTCAAAAAATATATATAATATAATAATAAGACGTAATTAACCGGGCAAGTAATGAATGCACCCACGGTCGTTTCCCCAATGACTAGTGCAATGGAACCTCGCTCGTCGTTCGGAAATATTGATTTGAAGAAGAAAAGAGATATGTTTGATTATTTATGCTACTAAAATTATAAAGGCGAACAATTAAACATCTAATTAACAAATTAAACTAATTACGAAAGTAAATTAAATGGCGACATGTAAAAACAAAAATGCAATTTAAATCTTAAAATATGTAGAAAAATGTTTTTTAAACTCTAAAAATTGCTAGAAATTAATAAAAACAAAAGCCCTAATTTTTAGTACTCAATTAAACCCTAATTTATAATCATTAGAACAAAAAACCCTAATATAATAAAACTAATTACTAAAAATTAAATTCTATTTATTATTCTAGAAAAGACAGGGTGCAAACTTGGTAAAGTGAAAGTCAAGGGTAGGCGGGCAAACTTATGAAATTTACACTGCAGTACAAACGAGTAACCCTAAACTATGAGAAAAGAACCAAATAGACCCCGCGATTGTGGCTTATTTTGCTTATTGAAAAAATGATTTTCAGACAAAACTTAAAACTACAAAGTTATAGAAGGGCTTATTTCTAACAACTTTAATAAAGACAACTCTAACTTTTACCAAAGGAATAAGCTAGAAAATTAAGCACTTTTGTGCTGTCACAGAAAGTAGCTATTTGAGGACTTTTTAGGATTTTTGCTTATAAAGAGCTTAAAACTTGATGAAAGCTAAAACTAAAAGAGGCTTATTGAAGCTTAAGATGTGCATTAAGAAGATTTGAACTAAAATTAACCTATGCTTAACAAAACTAGAAAGAAAATTAAGATGAAAAATTGCAAGTTTTGATGAAACTGTTTTTTAGCTTTTTTCTAATAAGCTAACAAGCTTATTTTTGGACCTTAGGTGCTGAGATTTTGAAAATAAACTAACCTAGCTTACTCTAATCAACCTAGCTAAAAGGATTTGTAAAACTCTAAAAGGAAATGAGAAATTTCAAAGAGTAAAAAGCTAACTCCTTAAACTGATATGCTGATGCATTGCTGTTGCAATGTGTCTTGCTGGTGCAATTGACTATGCACTAAAATGCAGGCACAATTTTAGATCTATTATGATCCTAAGTGAGCTCTAAACAACTTTTAACTCTAAGATGCTTTTAAACTTTAAGACTCTAGTGACTAAAATATGCCCTGGTGCAAAGGATGAAGTTTTAAACTCTAAATTCTTGAGTTTCACTAACTATCTATTAAAAGCTGTTTAAAACTAGTTATACTACCTTAATACAACTGAATGAACAACTTTGACAAGGTACTTATGACTTTAAGAGTCAAAATAGGCTAATCCCAAACACTCCTTTATATAGACTGTCAAATCCATTGTGTACTTAAAAACTCTTTAAAGCTAAAACAGATTAAACCTATTATCTACTTCTAATAAAATTGACTTAATACAACTAATTAACCTGTAAAATGCCTAGCTTATTAGGAGAAATAAGCAAGTTTCTCTATGAGCTTATACTATCACTTATGAAAGAATTTCTTGAGAAATGAAACCTAACTTGCTTTCAAACTAGAACAGAACAAAATTACTTCATCTATAAGATACTTAAACTAAATGAAACAGAATTAGTTATGAACATTCCAAAGGTTCAGCCAAAGTAATAAGCCATGATTAGCTATAAATGAGATTAGAAAAATAGATCCTGAAATTGAAAGCCTTCACAGCTTATAGCATCCAGTGAAGAGGCTTAAGTGTTCCTAGATGGCACCATGCCTCTAAACCAGCTTAAAACTCAATAAGCTGTTAAAGAGCTTATTTCTCCTTATTGCTTGAAAATGAAATCTCAAAACACTTTAGGTAATCATGAGTTATGATGTTAATGATGAAAAGTAAGTAGAAGATTGACTGAATACAAGTTTAAACTAGCTTTAAGCTTAGAACATAATATGCTAAATGAGCTTATTAGAGCATATTAATAAAATCGATTTGATATTGAAACTTAAAACCCAATAAATTTGTAAACTGAAAAAGTATTTCACAAATAAAGAGTACAAGATGTAGTAGAAGGTTAACAAGAGCTAAATACTTAATTCTAAAAAATGAAAATTACAAAGTAAAAGAAATTTAAAACTAAAACTACTACTGAAAATGTGTCCTACCTTCTCTTTATAAGAGGATAGTAGAAGAGAAGAAAACTTCAAATGATCCTTTTCAATCCACCCTTGATTCTTTTGAATAGATTTGAAGCCGTTGGATATATTAATATGATGTGGCAGGGCCAATGAGCGCTGCCACTGTGGCTTATATGGTGAGAGTGCATGAATGAGATTGATAATAGAAAAGGGAGCGGGTGTGGAAAAATTCGGGATGTTTGTAGGGAAATTTGGCGGGAATTCCAGTTAGATTGTTTTAGGTTTTTGCGAAGAAAGCCGGGGTTTATTTAAAAAGTTTGGAGAAGTTGACACTTGTGTCCCTTGTCTTCCTATCCGCCATTTTACTAGTGTTAAAAGAGAGTTTGAGGTTGTGCAAATTCAGCCCTTGTGTCTTTCTTTTTCTTTCTCTTTAGAAATCCACTTTTAACAAACTTTGGCAACTTTGGCCCCATATCTTTAATCTTCCCAAAGAAACCTCTAAACATTGGGAAAAAAACACTTGACATTTTTGGCCCTTTTTTGACTTATCTTGCGTCTTTGACTCATTGTTTCTTTCTTGACAGTGTCGGGCTGTTCCGCTTGTATCTCTGCTGATTTCGCACTCTTTGCGCTTGACTCTTTGTCTTTTTCCCTGTTCTTTGTCGGTTTTTATGATCGATTCGCTTCTTTTTGTCTTTTCAATCCTCTTCCTGCACAAATGGAAACACAAAAGCACACATTTTCTATTCTTTGGCATTATATTGTGGCTTTTATTTGGGCAAAAACCCGGGTATTTACATATAAAAAAAACAATTAAGCAAAATAAACACAATATCCCCAAACTATGGATTGTCCGTGTCCTCACCACTTTATCAGTGTACACTTTGTAAACAAAAAAGTTTCCAAAAGGCCCTTGTTTAGAACCTTTATGAATTATTATTTTTAAACAACTTTCACTTTTCTCATGCATTTATTCTCATGAAACACGTTTAATGGCAATCTCACATTGCAGATTTTCAACTTATTAGGCTCATCGAAATAGGCTACGCCCGATTAATAGAGCACAAAAGAGGAATTCGTCTTCCCTGACTTTTCACTAGACTAAACAAAGCTATTAAACAAGATCATTGTCAATATAAGTCCAAATGGTTAAGCTCTTATACTTACAACTTGTGAACTTTTCACTCCCAAGAATAAATTAATGATTAAGATGTGTGCACTCTTTTTAACTCAACCATAGATCAATTTATCTTTATAGTTGAAATCCATCTAAGCTTTACACTCAAGCCTTGTGAGCTTCCATATACTATAATTTATTATTTTTTCACAATAGGAATGTTGTTCTTAGTTCGAACCCCTACTTAGGCCTTTCTCCCAAATAGGATATCGCATCAACAACCGGTGTTCTTAGTTCGAACCCCCACTCCGCTGCTAACGTTTGTGGGTTATCGCGACAACACCTTTTCCTACAAAGCCTAGAATCCAAAGTCCCTTAGTTGCAATCACCACCTAGGCCGCGCTCCCTAGTGATGAATGCCTACGAACCTTGATTCCACGTACATAGTCTTAATCCTTAGTTGCGACCCCATCCGAGTCTCACTCTCAACATGGATACGCCAACGATTAAAACTATATATAGCTTTTATTATTCTATTTTTGCGAATGCTTCATTGGCACGAAAAATAATGCTTTTGCATTAGAAATGCTTCATTGGCATTCTTTTTATAATTATATTTTTGGTGAATGGAAAAATTTCACTTTAGAAAATCAACTTATAAATTTGAAACCAAAAATCTTATTCTTTTTCAAAATGTAAGACTTTTTCTAAAGACATTGGTTGACTTAGCTAAATTAAAAAGAGCACGTATGATTAAGTGTGTTAAGAGCTTGTGGGAGTAAAAAGACACAAATCATTCATATAAGCTTTAGGTTTTCCAAATAAACCTTGCTTAAGCAAATACACTTATATTTAACTACATCATCTCTTGTTCTTCACATTTTAAAATCCAATGCAATAGGATTTGTGAAAGCTTAGCCCCACAAAAGGTAGGTTAAAGAACTAGCTAGGGCATTTTCACCCGGTCAAGTCAAAATTAACTCCTATTTCTCACCAACGGATTACCAAAAAGTGGTGTTTTTTCCAAACTAAGCTTCTTTTGAGCTTTTCTTGTAAGCAAAAATTTAAAATTTTTCACTTTTTCACAAAAAGGATAATTCAAAAAGGTTCAAACAAGGTTGCGTGAAGTGCAAGTCAATATCGAAGATATCCTTCCCCAAACTAAAATGAAACTTTGTCCTCAAAGTTTAAAAATAAGGGTCAAAAGGAATCTTTAACAAAAATTCTAAGGTCATGCCAAAAGAATAGATGTTAGTTCGATAAAGACAAGGATAAGAGATTTCCCACTTTATGAAGAGAAGATTGGAGACCATCAATGGAAATTGTGGGCATTGCTTTGTCCTTCCACAATTTTGAACCATGAATCTTCCAAAATCCGGAAAACCTAGACAAAAATCACAAACAACCAACAAGAAACGAAAAAGAACAAGCTTCCTCTCATTTTTCATTGTTAGCTCAAAAACATCTCTAAAACGGCTTAGTTTTTGTTAACCGAGTACAAGCTATACTCGCCCCCGAATTAATTTGTCCTTGGGGAAGCAAAGAAAATAAAAAGGATAAGCATGGGGTGCCTCCCACGAAGCGCTTGTTTATTATAGAGTCCCCTTCGCTTGACTCTTTCCCCAAACTAGGTCATTATGGTGGGTAATAGTAGGGGTGAAGAAATTCCAAAAGGTGGAAACCTCCCCAAACTAGAGATGAAAGATATACCGTAGCATTTTTGATTCCGGGTTCAAAAAACTTTTTAGAAAAGATTTTCAAGAGAGAAAATGTGAACTCAGAAAATGCTTTGGTAACATTAAAGTCCATTAAGGGTGGGTGGAGTGGGTCAAAAACATCAAGAGTCAAAAGAGCTTTAGATGGAGCTAACTCTTTTGAACTCTTATCAGATTTTTCAAAAGATTTCTCATGAAAAATTATCCCCGGATCAAAAATCTTTCCCTGAATGTTCACAGGGAATATCATATCCACAAGATTAAAATCCTCATAAAACACATAATCACTCCCGACATAAGAGGTAGTCTCCAAATGGTCAAGTATTTCAATGTCGGGATGAAAAACTTGTAACTCTTTCTTTTTCTCAGGTTCAACTTTTGTTTCAAAATCTTCTTTTGTTTTTCTTTCCAAAAATTCAACCTTTTTATCATTTGTTTCAAAGAAATTTTCATCTTCAAGTAAACCATCTAGGAAGGCAATTTCCTCTTCCTTATCATCATGAATCCCCAAACTATTTTCACTATCATTTTTGAAAACTTCATGACTAATCTCAACATTATCTTTTACAAACTCACTTGTTGCCCATTTCCTAACACAATTCCCAATTGGGGCAAAGAAAGACATAATGGTTTTAACATCAACCTTCGGAGAAATTTTGCTAGATGCCTCATTAGAAATGATTTCCTCGTCTTTTTCAAAAAGAGGGTTCAAATAACTCTTAAAAGTTTCCTCCTTAAGAATTGACTCGTCATTTCTAGAGGGAAAATCATCTTCTTTCTCAAAGAGAGGGTTTGAAAAAGTCTTGAAACTTTGAAAATCATCACAAGAAGGAAAATCACAATCTTTTCCTATTTTGGACTCTCTTGGGATTGGAATGAGAATCTCTTTGTCTAATTCTTTGTTTGGAATAGAATTAAGATCCTCATTCCCCATTGTGAAAGAGTCCTCAAAATTATTGTTTGGAAAGATGTGTGAAATTGCACTTATGGAAGCTTTTTTCGGAGAATGAATAACTCTTCCTTGGCTAGTGATTTTAAACTTATCTAAAAAACAAGCCTTTCTTCTAGCGACTGGGTCAGAAATTCCCTTAAGTTCTTCCTTTTGTTTAATAATATCCCCCAGAAGAGATTCAAAATCATCAACAATAGCAGATGTTGTGGAATCATCATTACTTTCAGGTTCACAAACATCTTTGACCCGGTCATCATAAGCATCCATCATATGGATTGACTCATTATCTTGACTACCATCCGGTTTAAAAACTATTCTTTCCAAACCATCCCTTATCACTAGCTCTTCCCCGTGAACATCAATTAAGACCCGTGCGGTTCTTAAGAAAGGTCTACCAAGTATCAAAGGAACACGAGGGTCTGCAACAAAGTCTAAGATCACAAAATCGACCGGGAAGTAGAATTTTCCGACCTTTACGAACACATTTTCGGCTATCCCAAGGGGTTTAGAAATTGTTCGGTCGGCTAATTCTAGAACCATTCTAGTACTTGTAAGGTCAGGAAGTCCAAGTTTCTTCCAAATAGACAAGGGCATGAGATTGATACTTGCACCTAGATCCGCTAGTGCCAAGTAATTATCAAACTCCCCAAAATCACAAGGAATGAGAAATCGTCCTGGGTCACCAAGCTTTTCGGGAAGCTTTTTGAGAATAACCGCAGAGCAATTAGCATTCATTGGTGTCTTTGCTATCTCAATCAACTTTTCTTTGTTTGACAACAAGCTTTTTAACATCTTTTGATACTTAGGCATTAAAATCAAAGCATCTGCCAAAGTAATGTCTACATGAATCTTTTTGAACATTTCCCAAAACTTTTGTATTTGCACTTTATCATTTTCACCTTTCTTTTCACGCTCTACCCTAGAAGGATATGGAAGTTTGGTCTCTTTAGAAGGTTCTTTTGATGGTGGAGAATTATCAACTTGAGCAGAAGAAGGCTCAGGAGAAATTGGACTGCTCACCGGCTTAACCGGATCTTGAGATTTTTGGATAACCGGAGGTTGGATGTCTTGGGTGCTCGGTAGCACCTTATCCTTGGTCACCTCGGTTTCCTTCTCAGTCAAAGGTTCATTCTCATCATAGAGAGGTGGTGGAATTGGTGGAACCGGTGTGTAAGAAAGTCCGCTTCGAGTCGTAATGGCTTCTGCTTCCACACTGGGGTTGTGACTGGTATTATCGGTAAGGTTCCCGAAATTAATGTATTGTTATTTCTATTTGTTCTTTGTGTGTGTGTGCATCATGAGAGAGATGAAAATTTCTTTGCTCATTTTGAAAATCTTGTTGCTCCTTTTTGAACTCATTCAAATTCTTTTGCAAATTATTCAAAGTAGCATCATTTGCTTTTGTGTAGGCCTCAAACCTTGAATAAGCAACCGGAGCTTGTGTACTCGGGACTTGATAAGCTTGAGCTTGTTGTGATAAGCCCGAGTTAGCTCCATGGTTAACTTGATTGGTTTGGTTCACATTTCTATTCCCATTATACCCTTGATTCCCATTATATCCTTGGTTAGGTCTAGAAGCTTGTGGGTTGGGTTGACTAAATCCTGGTGGTCTCATTTGGTTTGCTAAGTTGGGAGTACGGTACCCGGAATTTCCATTTTGAACAAAATTACCAACCGAAGCGGTTTGTTGAAATTGTTGGAAATTATCATGATAAACCGGGTACTCATAACCTCCTCTAGTCATTGGGCACACATTAAAACTATGATTGTTACCACAAGTGGTACACCTTTCCTCAACTGCTTTGACGGGTGCAGGAGTAGTAACAACTAAAGCTTTCATTTCATTCATCATTTTGTTCATCTTGATAGTCATCTTATCTTCGAGAGAAGCGGCTATTTGTTGCATTTCGAAAGAATTATTGGAAGATGAAGAATTAGAAAGAGGAGCATCCGTACTCACTCTTGAATCATTAGCACGACTTCTAGAATAACGAACTTTTGACTTGCTTTCAATAATCGCTAAACCTTCTTGAGGCATCTTGTCTAAGAAATTGCCACCTGCTGCAGAATCTAAGGCATCTTGATCGTTTGAATTCAAAGAGTTGTAAAAAGTATCGAGTTGGTGAAGTTCCGAAGCCCATGTGAGGGGACATTGTGCAGCAGGGTCCGTTAAAACGTTCCATGCTTCATTAAGCTTGTTTGGTTTTGTAAAAGGGTAATGTATCTCATTCCGATAGTAAGTGGTTTTTGAAGGTGGAAAGTATTGGTTATGAATTTTTTTTTTTTTTGAAACAAGGTCGTCCCATGTGAGATTGATCTAGGAGGTTCCTTGTCTAATCAATATCGGGGCTTCACCGTTAGGAAAAAAGGGGAAAGCAAAAAGCTTAACCCGAAGTGTTCGAAACTTCTGGATGTCTAAAGTTGAAGTGACCTTGTTAAAAAAATCGAAGGTGTGGGGTTGTTGGGGATCTTGTCTACCCGTGATTTGTTGCTTTGCCAAGAATGATTAATAGGTTGCTTAAGCTCGAAATTATTAGCATTGATCGGTGGAAACTATAGCATTTATACCTCGATGGGTGCTTGTAACATTTGGGCCATTGTTCGATTGTCGGCCATTGGAATCGGATCCAAAATGAGAGGGATTGCCTCTTGTCGGTGTCGAGATCGTCGACAATTACGTCTTCTTGGAATTGTGTATTCCAAGGAGGAGCGAGTGCGCATGCACTAGTGAAAATAAAACAAGAAGAATTTGAGATTAAGAAGATTATTTTTGGGGAATTTACAATTTTTTAGTATTTATCAAGAATAAAAACAAAAAATATTTTTTTTGGTAATCGTTTATTACAAGCTTCACGATAAGTCTCTAAGAATACGCACAAGTGAGCGGAAAAGCTTAGCGAGCCGCAATGACTACTTAGAGAATAGCTATCACTTTTCCTTAAACTCACCTTATAGTTTGTAAACTTAAAGGTCCGTCGTACCTCGCAAGTATTTCACGATTTGTTTTGTTGTTTATTGGAATGGTTTAAGATGGATAGCTAGTATCCAAATGTTTATTATATATTTTTTTTTATTAATTCGATAGGAATCGAATTAATGAACTTTTTATATTTTTATACAAAAATAGCAAAATAACTTCCAAAGGAAGGATCTTCGAAACTCTACTTCAACGAATATTCTTCAACAATCGTTCACGATTTCCCCGGCAACGGCGCCAAAATTTGGTTCGTGGTAGAAAAACAAATTTAATATACTTATATAGTATTAATCCCGTAAGAATTTCTTTCCAAAATACTTCTCAACCAAGAGAAATATAAGGTAAAAATCTCACTAAAGAAAACACAATTTGTATATTTTTATCCGGGAAGTACTTTTCCTCGGGTCGTGTCCCAACGAAATCGTGAATTGAGAATTTAGGAATAATTCGGATTCGAGTTAAGAATGATAAAGGGTTTTTGAACTTTTAGTTATACTACAAATGTAAAAGCACGAATTAAAAACAATGAACTAGCACAAAATTTAAATGCACGAAACGTAAAAACGCGAGCTAAAATTGAAATTTAAAATCTAAAGCGCGACTTTTAACAATTTTATACCTAAAAATCACAAATTTAAAATGAAAATTTTAGGAAAAAGAATTAGAATTTTTTAACTATTTTTGAATTTTTTATGAATTTTCAAAGTTTAATGAATTAACAAAAATAAACTTTTTCTAAAAATTATCACTAAAATTTTACTTTTATTTTTAAAAAATACTAGATTTAAAAAGAAAATTAATGCAAAAAGAATTTTAATTTTTCAACTATTTTTCTATTTTTTATGAATTTTATAAGAAAAAGTAATCACTAAAATCTATTTTAATTGCTAGAAAATACAAATTTAATGAGAAAAATATAGAAAAATGGTTTTTACACACTTAAAATGTGCAGAAATACAATGGAATGAAAAGCCCCAAATTTTATGACTCAATTGAACCCTAATTTGTTCAATTAAAACAAAACCCTAATTTTTATAAAACTAAAAACTAAAATTTAAATCTATTTTATTTTTACTAAAAAGACAAGGTAGATATTGCAATAAAAGAAAGAACAGGGTAGGCGGGGCAACTTTAGGAAAGTTACAATTCAGTGAAAACGGGTAACCCTACACTATCATTATTATACCAAACAGACCCTACGACCTAGCTTATTTTTGGCTTATTAAAAAGTGCTTTTCAGACAAAACTCAAAACTACAAACTTATTAAGGAGCTTAATCTCTACAACTTTAATAAAAGGACTTCTAACTTTTAACAAAAGAATAAGCCAGAAAATAAGCAAATGTTAAGCTGTTACAGAAAGTGCTTATTTAACCAACTTTTTGGATTTGAGCTTATTCTCAGCTTATTTCTTGATGAAAATTAAAAGCAAAAGAAACTTATTGCTGCTTAAGATGTATATTAAAGGAATTTGAAAAGAAATAAGCTAATCTTAAACTAAAATAACAAGAAAATTGATGCTAAAAAGTGCTAGTTTTTGCTTAATTCTGAGAATGCTTTTTTCAAATAAGCAAAACTGCTTAATACTGAACCCTAAGTGCTGAAATTTTGGAAGTTAGCTACTCTAGCTACTTTGAATCAACCTGTGTAAAAAGATTTCTAAAACTTCACAAGGAAATGAAAGACTCAAAAAATGAATAAACCAAAGTCCACTTTTGCTGCCATAAATGTTGCTGATATGCTTGGTTGCTGATGCAATTGGCTTTGAACAAAGATGCAGACTAGAATTTTAAAACTTACTTTTGACTAAATGGATCTAAGTAAACACAAAACTACTTTGAACTCTAAGTTGCTTTTAAAATTCTAAAATCTAAGACTTACACAGTTTGAACATTGCCCTGGTAGCAAAGGAATTTTAACTCTAAAACTTATTTAAATTCTAAAACCTAACTTCTAAAAGCTGTTTAAAAACTTATAATATGCCCTAACTCAGCTAAAGGAAAGTTTAAAACAAATGTGTCTTGACTTTAATAGTCAAACACAGCCTAATCCAAACACACCTTTATACAAACTGTCACAACTAATTTGATCTCAAAATCTATTTTAAAACTGAAATAGCTAAAACTTTTTATCTACTTCTATTTAGATTGACCTACTTAAGCTTTTTAATAACTAAAATCCACAGCTTATTTGAAAGGGATAGCTAGTTTCTCTATTAGCTTGTGTATTACCTATTTATGACAGAAATACAAGTATGGAATCTAGATTAGATTTTAACTAAGAAAACTTAAAACAATGACAACTAAAAGTTGTCTAAACTAAATGCAACAGGATTAAGCACTTGTATAAGCAAACAGAAACTGAAATAAGCTAAATGAAATGCTATGTAAATGCTAAAATGGAATTGAGAGAATGAAACCTTATTTTTGCAGAATCTTCACACTTAAGTTGTCCAAAAGTAGAAACTTAAGTGTTCCTAATGGCTACCAAGCCTCTAAACCTTGAAAACCACAATAAGCTGTTTTCGAGCTTATTTCTCCTTATATCTTCAAAGAACACTCAAAACACTCAAGTAATGATGATGTAGATGTAGATGAGTAACATTAGTAAATGAATGTGTAAGAAACAATACTTGATTAAAATTGAGCTTATGAGAAGGAATAAGCTCAATTTGAGCTTATTAAGAGCTTATTTGATGAAATTTTCTTAAACTTGAAAACAAATGATTAAGAAACGTGTAAATTGAATTGTATTACTTGAATTGAATAAGTACAAGCTTAAAAGAAGAGATTACAAGAGCTTTAAAGCTAAAATGCTAAAATTTTGAAAGTAAATGCTTATTACAAGAGAATTACAAATTGAAAATTTAAAACAGGAAACAACTACTGAAAATATGAGACCTAAGTGCTCTATTTATAGAGGAATGGGGAAGAGAGGAGAGGGATTCTAGATTCATCCATTCAATCTCAATCGTTGATCTCTTTTGGATCATTTGTAGCCGTTGGATGAGCTTGGTGAGGTGTCCTGGCCAATGAGGTGTTGCCACGTGGGCGTTTATGATTGGAGAGGGTGTAAGAGCAGGGCTGGGTTTTATAGAGGAGCGGGGGGTGGTAATTTGCGAAGTGGGTTTGTGTGTGAATTTTGGCGGGAAAAACTGTTTTGGCAGTTAGGGTTGTTACAACAAACGCGTTTTTCTGTTTGAAGGTTTGGGGTATATGCAACTTTGGTCCCTGCCTTCCACTCCTTCTTTTCTAGTGTAAAAGTAGTTTCGTTTTTGTCATAATCGGCCCTTGTGGTTTCTTTCTTTCTTTCTTCTTTTATAAACAACTTTTCACTTTAGGCAAATTTAGTCCTTGAACTCCAAACTTCTAAATAAGCTTCTAAACTTTGAAGACTTGTCACTTTCAGTCCTTGGCTTTGATTTTTGAGCTTTGTCTTTCTTTCTTGCTGTATCGGTCGATCCGGCTTTGATCTTTGGCTGTTTCTTCACTCTTTTTCTTGTCTCTATCGTTCCTTGACGGTTTTTGACTGGTTTTTCTTCTTTTTGTCTTTTTTATCCTTTCCTGCACAATTAGACACAAAAGCACACTTTTTCTATTCTTTTGGCATTTTTATGGCTTTTATTTGGCAAAATCCCGGGTAATTTACATATACAATTTAGCAAATATCAGTGTTCTTAGTTTTTCCATCCATTCTCCTATGGTTTTTGAATTTTGAATTCAACAAATTTAGGAAGTTAAGGTAATCAGGACCATCGTCCACATCATCGCTAATCAACGTATTTTTACAAGTATGGGATAGGGGGTAGTATTTGTGAAATAGTTTTTCCATTAATCCTTCCCAGGTAGTGATTTTGTCATCTATCTCATCTATCCACCACTTTCGTGTAGCTCCAGTAAGCGAGAGTGGAAAGACGTGCATTCGAAGTTGATTGGGGTCAACATTGGGAATTTTAATTAATTCCAGTATTGCGAGGACTTTTGCAGTGTGGTCGACTACGTCATTGCCATTCGTTTCATTGAAAGCATTATCACGTAGTATTTTTAAAAATTCATCACCTAGTTTGAATTTGGCATTTTCATTGAACCTTGGTGTAGTAGTATTCGACCCATAATCCTCTTGAACTTCCTCCATGTATTCATGTAAAGTTAGTTTCGTTTTAGTTTTAGTTACAACTTCTTCGATCGAATCTTCGGAGTTAGACAACATGAAACCTAGGTTAAAATATCAATAGGATTTGCTCGGAAGGGAGTAAATACATAAAACTAAACACGAAACTTAAATTACAAAAATTTAAAGTCTGTTTCTGTATCAGATAGTCAATACGCCGTATTCAATTGACTGAATACCCCGTATTGATTTTTTTTGAATGGAATACGCTGTATTGGCAGTGAAAGGTTGATACGCCATATTCAACTGGATAATACGCCGTATCGATTGCTCGACCAGAACAGTGTACAGAAAACTAAAACAAAATAGAAAAGTAACACAAACACACAAACAAAATTATAAAAACATTTTTTAGGTGAAATGGATGATCCGACACTAAGACTTAAAAAATTAAAATTGAAAAATTAAATTACACTAAATCTAGATAATTTAAAAGTTAGAAATAAAATACTAATAAAAACAAGAATTAAACAACTTCACTCTTCGGCAGAGGCGCCAAAAACTTTATGTGTCATTGTGCGTATGTATTACTTATTATCAAGTTTTACATTTATATTTTTTCGACTTTACCTAAAAACAACACTAACGGGTAGTGTACCCGATCAGTTATAGCTTCATTGGTAAGTAGGGTGTCGATCACTAAAAGCGAGAGAGTTAATTCCTAAGTCTACCAGTATTTTAGTTATCTATGTTAATTATAATTTAAGTTAATCCTAAGTTAAACCTATGCTAAACCTAATTCTAACGGATAAGGGGGTTTTTAGTCAAAGCGATTGGCATAGGGTTTGGTGGTAACTTAAATCTATTTTAGTCATGATAACACACGCAATCAGATAATCAGAAGATAGGAGAGCAGTTAAGCCAATTATAATACAACTGTATTAACCATGATTAATCCAATCAAAATATAGGTTTGCTTATTAGTGCAATGATTGTCTTATCTTGAGGGGTATATCATTCTTAGATTTAGGCGGTACTTCTTTCTAAAACCTAGACACGCTAATTCTGTCATAATTAAATGCATCCGCATAAAGCAATCTTTTGTTGATTATAATCTATCTTAGGAAAACAATAATGGTGATCTTATCGAATCCTAGCTCAATGAGACTTTACTAACTTACTACTTAATGACATCTTACATACTAGTAGTCTACTGTCCAAGTCCTTACCAAGGGAATCAGAACGTCATTTGTTGATCCTAGGTCACCTGCTAGTCCAACTTGTTCACTAAACTAATGGTAAGGATAGGTCATTATTTGTGATCCTATGATTCTAGTAATGTAAATTGCTATATGAAGAGCTATCCCAGTTAATCTAGTCTACTTGGTCGGCACAACTAGATACAGTTGATTGATAGGTCGCATACAAAAGCACGTAAAAGAGTATAAAAAACATAATCAACAATCAACGATAAATTAAGCAATCAAAATAAACAAACCAAACATTCAATCTTCATAAAACTTCGCTTCAAATACTATGGTATTAGCCAATAACCATTGTATCGATAACAAACATAATAAGCAAATCAACCAAGGTAACCTAGCCGAGTTAAAAGAATGATACCAAAAATTAAACTATTATTAGACTATATATGATAACAAGGTGTTTCCTATGGAATTAAGCACGTTGCGAGACCTTCTTAGCTCTTCTTGCCTTCTAAAAATCGACTTATGTGGTTAGGGTTTGTAATATGATTAAGGTTTCGCCAAAATAAAAGTGAAAAAAAGATGTCCACCCATCCATTCCCTAAAACACGAGTCTTATGGTTTGTGCTTAATCATATTATCAATAGACCCTACACCCCATACTCAAAGTCTCTAATTATTAGAAGTCCAAAAAAAAAGCTACTGAAGGTACCACTCACCTATCAATAACCCCATTTCCTCCCAATCACACCCACACAAACACCACCACTAACCCAACAAATACACCAAACCAAAACCCAACACCAACCCCAAACCCACCCCACCCCCACCACCCCCACCACCCCCCCAACCCCCAACCCCCCCCAACCCCCACCCCCCCCCCCCCCCCCCCCCCCCCCCCCCCCCCCAACAACCATAAACTCGTGTTTAGGGATTTGTATTTGATGACATCAAAAACGTCACTTTTATAACATCATTTATCCCATGTAAATTACCCATTTTGTATAAATTATTGCAAGAATTATTACTTAATCTTTTATATTTAAGATTTGCAGTAAATATGGAGTACTTTGTGAAGATTAGCTAAAAGGCATGCACTCTAGAGCTTAAACAAAGAAATCTAAAGAATACTATTCTGACATACTATATGTCGTATCCATCAAGGAAGATACGGCGTATCTGTGCCTACACTTCATAAGAAACCACAAAAGAACTTAAGACCTATACGCCGTATCCAGGAAGTTCCATACGCTGTATCCAGAAAGTTCCATACGATGTATTCTATTTCGAGCAATTAAAGATCCTAAAAGATATTGAATGTGGTCCCTACTCTAAGAGAACTCCTAATACGCCGTATTGACCTCGACCAATACGACGTATCGAAGAAATTCCAGTTAGTTGTATGTATATAAGATGTATACTTGGTCAAGGAGACATAAGGGTGTCCTAGGGATGGCCTTAGTCATGGTTAGTAGTCAAAGAATGGTAGAGATGGGGGGTATGGTGTGTCATAAAGTGGTAAGGTGTTCATTTGACCATGTTGTAAGACTTATCAAAATTTTCATGTATATATTCATACATGTTGTATGAATTTCGGCAAAACAAAGATATATATGATATATTTATGTAACTTTTATGTATTGGGTATAAAAGTGGGTATTTGTTGAAGCGTAGAAAAGTTTTCGTGGTTCCGGGAGTGCCTAAACGCAATTTATCGCGAAACGTATACACTTTACGTATCCGATAAAAATAAAATGAACAAGGTTATTAATTATCCTCAAAATAATTATATAACCCTTGCTTGATGTAAACATTTAATTGTTTGATGCCCGTTTACATTGAACGCTAATTTTTGGCGTACGCGATTTAACTTAACGTTTACTATTTTAAGCAAACACGTACAATAATAAAAATAAATAGCACATTTATTGACGTCGTCAAAGACTTGAAAACACAGGGTGTTATACTTGGCAAGGACTTGGACAGTGGACTACTAGTATATAAAGAGTCGTTAAGAAGTAAGTTAGTAAAGTCTTGTTGAGCTAGGGTTTAATAAGATCACCATTATTAATCTCCTAAGATATATTATAATCAGCAATGCTTGCTTTATGTGGATGCGTCTAATTGTGACAGAATTAGCGTGTCTAGGTTTTAGAAAGAAGTACCGCCTAAATCTAGGAATGATATGCCCTTCGAGATAAGTCAATCATTGCACTAATAAACATACATGTGTTTTAATTGGATTAATCATGGTTAATATAGTTTCCTTATAATTGGCTTGATCGCTCTTCTATCTTTTGATTATCTGCTTGCGTGTGTTATCGTGTCTAAAGTAGGTTTAAGTCACTACAAAACCCGTGCTAGTCTCTCAGGCTGAAAACCCCCTATATCTGTTAGAATTAGGTTTAGCATATGTTTTGACATAGATTAGATAGATTAAAACTAACATAGATAACTAAAATACTGGTAGACTTGGGAATTATGTTCTCGCTCTTAGTGATTGACACCGTACTTACCAACGAAACTACAACTGATCGGGTACACTGCTCGTTAGTGTTGTTTTTAGGCAATGTCGACAAAGTATAAATGTAAAACTTGATAATAAATAATACCTACGCACAACGACACATGAAGTTTTTGGCGCCGTTGCCGGGGAGTAAAATTGTTAATTTTTATTTTTATTAGTATTTTAGTTCTAACTTTTAATTAATCTAGATTTAGTGTAATTTAATTAGTGTAAAAATTTTAATTTTTGAGTCTTAGTGTCGGGTCATCCATTTTACCTGCTTGTTTTTATTTTATTTGTGTGCTTGTGTGATTTATCTTTTCTGTTTTAGTTTTGTTTTATGTACACTGTCCTGGTCGAACAATCGATGCGGTGTATTCAGTCAAATTGAATACGGCGTATTAACCTTTCTAAACCAACACAGCGTATTCTGTTCAAAAGATTCATACGACGTATTCAAATCCATTGAATACGGCGTATTGTTAGCCTTAATTTTATATAAGTCGAACAAGAATGTTATCGGTCTTATTAGTCGTAATTAGTCTTGTTAAGTAATAGGCTAGTCGGGATTAACGGGCTTAGGTTGTAAACTAATATTGTTCGTGTTTTGGGCTCAAAGACCAAGATAAGCCAAGCCCGGCCCAAGTTAAAAAGCCCACAAGCCCATGGTGTCCTTAGGGTATAAATAGGACCCTCTCCGCACATGGAGAGGGTGTTGGTTATCATTTCTTGTATGTGTAATCATCCACCTCTACTTTCTCTCTCTAATAAATTTTTCTTTTTCCTTTCTACTTTTCTCTTTTCTTCTTTACTTATTCGGCTCATTTGAGCTTATTGGTTGCTTATTCTAGTTGTGATATGGATTAAAGTTTTAGGATAACAATTGGTATCAAGAGCCTCGGGTGGGTTTAGTGATGATTTGTGGTTTCGTTTGAGCTTATATACTGCTTATTTGGAAGCTTATTAGATTCGTGGCTTATTTTTTCCTTAATACTACACGTCTCAAATTTTTTCCTTAAAAACGCATACTTTCTTGCTCTACAATGATTATTTGTGTCAAAGAATGTTTTTTATGGATTAAAAACTTGTTTTGATAAGTATTAAGGTAAAAGTCATTAGCTTTTTAGTTTTTTTAAAAATCGTTTTTGTACTTCTTTTCTTTTAAACGGGTTCTTGACAAAACTACAAGTTTCAAGGTCACAAATCTTTTACAACCATTTTCGTAGCTTACTCTCCATAAAAACAGCTTATTTACATCTTAGTTTTCGAAGCTTATTTTCTTTTTCATAAGTCACAGTTTTTCTTCCTAGCTTATTTAGGTTTCACATAAGTTCTAAACGCCAAAGTTCTAAACCTTCATTACAAATCGTTTAGCTTATTGTTGTGTTACTTTTCGTTGCTTATTTCCTTGTGAATAGCTTATTTGCTCTACTCTTTTGTGGCTTATTCTTGTGGGGTAAAGTAGCTTATTTGTTAAGTTATTTCTTGGCTTACTATTGTGGTCCACGGCTTGAGACAAGGAAACAAAAACAAGGACGGTTTGGCTGTTTTTGGGTAACAAGACAAGAAAAGGACGTCGTACGTTTTTGGTGTTTTGTGGAGGCGAGTTAACAATCGGTGAGTTAACAATCCGTTTAACAAGGCAAGTTAACAGTGTGGGAGGAAGGCGAGTTAACTATTTTGTTTAGGAGGCGAGTAAACAAATAAAGAGGAGGTGAGTTAGCTAAAAGCGTAGCAGAAGGCGAGTTAACAATCATGTACAAGGCGAGTTAATAAAGTTTAGCGAGAGGCGATTAAACAACTTTTGTGGGAGGCAATTAAACAAGTATACAGGGGCAAACTATATCATTTTCGATTCGTTTCGGAATTTTCGCTTTCGAGTGACAGTCAATTGCGGGACGTCTAACGACTACCATTGTGATTGTGACCTTTTTTCGATCATCGTGGTATATTCATTTCTTACCGACGATAAACGTATCACTCCACGAGATAATAAACACATTCGTTCCATTTTTCACTTTTTGAAACGAAGAAGATGATTCAAATGGAGGCAATTTTCTTTATTATTATTAAACTAAAATCCCAAGTTGTCACATGCAGCCCTTGAACTCTAATACTTTTTCAAAGTTAGTCCTTTGTTGTTTATTAACCCTTCTAGTTGATTATACTTTGCACCGTTAGTCCTTTTTAAACCAAATTGCACCGTTAGTCCTTTTAAGCTCATCAATCGTTAACAAAAGCTCAAGTACTTCGATTACAACAATGATTTCAACAACAATTAATTATTGTTTCACGGTTTCTTCTTGATTTTGTAAAATCCCGAGACAGATTCAATTATTTTCTCGGTTTAAATCAAAGACTTGTAAAATCCTGTGAACGTTAATTGATTTCAATCCACAACAACAATACATACTTAAGATCTGATATCTATTCACAACATTAAAATGTCAAATTCCAATACCAATTTGCAAACTCAAACATCGAATGCTCTTCACAATGCCATCATGGAAGCAGGTGTGAAGACCATCTACCAATGTTAGCACCTGGTAATTACGTTCAGTGGAAATCCAGAATCAAGAGATACATCGACACCAAACCTAACAATGAACTCATCCACTATTGTCTCTAGAATCCACCCTACGAATTCAAATAGACTGACAAGACTGTTCCAGTTGCTGAAGGCAGTTCAGAAACCACTACAGAAGGGTATATGGAGAACTACAACAATGTTTTACAAGACATACGGGATCAACTGAATGCTAAAGCTGAAGTTGTTAAGATAATTCTCACAGGGATAGATAATGATATCTACTCCACAGTTGATGCTTGTCCAAATGCATGTGAAATGTAGAAAGCAATTGAAAGGTTGAAACAAGGTGAATCAATCAATTTTCAAGATCTTGAAACCAATTTATATTAGGAGTTTGGAAAATTCACATCACGAGATGGTGAATCACTTGAATCGTATTACTCAAGGTTCTACAAGATGATGAATGAGCTTGTCAGGAATCAGTGTGATGTTACAAATCATTAAGTGAATGTTCAGTTCTTACTTCAATTACAACCAGAATGGCAAAGGTTTGTGACACTCGTTAAGCAGAGTCAAGAACTAAAGACTGTCTCCTATCATAAACTTTATGACATTCTGAAGCAACACCAGACTAAAGTCAATAAGATAAGAGCTGAAAGACAAGCACTACTGCTAATCCATATAAACTTGTTGCTCAACAGCAACTAGTTTACCATCCTCAAAACCATCCTAGTTACTTCACTCAAAATTCCTTAACTAAATCACAACAAGCTACAACCCGAAACAGAGGAAAAGCAATTATCAAATCTTCTTCACCTACTTATGATTAAGAACCTACCATGGTTTCTAAAGATGATGAAATGTCAAAGGAAAAGGAGATTGATAAACTCATGGCTTTAATTTCTCTATCATTCAAGAAAATCTACAAACCTACCAACAACAACCTCAGAACTTCATCAAACACCAGTCGAGCTAATCAGGATAATTCTCCAAGAATCAACAGAGGAACTGGATATGATAATCAAAGGGGAGTCAATGTTGCTAGGGCTAGGGAGAATGTAGGAACACAGGTTGTCCAGCAGTCTGAGATTTAGTGTTATAATTGCAAGGAATATGGGCATGTAGCAAGGGAATGTCAGAAACGGAAACGGGCAAAGGATGTTGCTTATCACAAGGAGAAGATGCTATTGTGTAAGCAAGAGAAAGCTGGATTTTAGTTGAATGCAGATCAAGCTGATTAGAGGGATGACACTAATGATGAACCTGACGATCAGGAATTAGAAGCACATTATCTATACATGGCACAGATTCAAGAAGTTACTCCAGATGCTGCTAACAATTCTAGACCCATCTTTGATTTTGAGCCGTTCCAAGAGGTACAAAATGATGATGATAACTATAATGTGTTTGATAATAACGGCGAACATCCTGTGCAACCTGAATCCGTTAATGACACATATCTG
>BQNB010109185.1:0-22804 GCA_026074375.1 Tanacetum coccineum | reverse complement strand
TCTTCGGTCTCTAATTTAAGCTGTGTAAGCAATGATATCATGGATATAGCTGTTTAGTGTTCTTATACAGATTGCTAAAGTCGCTGCCATTCGACAAGCGTTGGTTACAATTTAGAATGTGTTGAAAGCGTTTGTTTTGTAAAATAGATGTTCTTTTGTATTCACGAGTGGCATTATCAGTTTACGGTACTTGTGTTGTCTGGTGTCCAAGGGTATGTAATTGACGTCGCTTAAGAAATACATTTGGTTATGCAAATGTTAGATAATCAATTCAATGTGTGATGATCATAACTTATAAACAATATTACTAACCATGGGTAGCTATTTGTGGTTAACTGAGTTATGCTTGAGTATTTTTTTTCACAAGGCTTCAACAAATTTATGTATATTTCGATATAGGATAATTTATCATGCCCTTAATTACTTTGTTAATGCTAATTTTGTTCTGTCCTTTTGCAGGTTCGAGCTAAACATAAAGAAGTGTGTCTACATAAGGACAGTCCTTTAGGAGAAACAATTCTTGAATGCTATAACTGCGGATGTCGAAATGTTTTTCTACTTGGTTTTATTTCTGCAAAGACAGAGAGTGTGGTTGTTCTACTCTGCAGGGAACCTTGTCTCAATGTAAATGCACTGAAAGACATGAATTGGGACCTGAGTCAATGGTGCCCACTTATTGATGATAGATGTTTCTTGCAGTGGCTTGTTAAGGTTAGCGAGTTACAGACTCACATGCATACATACATATGTATATACGTGCATGTGAGTTGCTTATGCTATATATTGCTGTTTTGCAGGTTCCATCTGAACAGGAGCAGTTACGAGCACGTCATATTAGTGCTCAGCAGATCAATAAGGTGGAAGAACTTTGGAAGACGAATCCTGATGCTACGTTGGAGGATCTTGAGAAGCCTGGTGTAGACGATGAGCCTCAGCCTGTAGTCTTGAAATATGAAGATGCCTATCAGGTTTTGTGCCATACTATTGATTTGTTTTTTCATTAGATGTTGGTCCTTACTATTTCAAGTTCTGGCATTGGATTTTATATGTATTGGCATTTTGTAACACATTTGTGCTCGTTATATTTGGCTGCAGTATCAAAATGTATTTGCCCCACTCATCAAGCTTGAAGCTGACTATGATAAAGTAAGCAGTGTGTCTTGTACTTATTTTATATCCATTTAAGGCTTCCTGCACTTATTTTTTCTGGTTAACATGAAATTGATTTGTTGTTTCACAGATGATGAAAGAATCTCAAAGCAAAGACAACCTCACTATACGGTGGGATATTGGTCTTAACAAGAAGCGTATTGCATATTTTGTCTTCCCAAAGGTAATTTAGATCTTTTGGTATCTTTTTTGTTATTAACCTTGGTTCTAAAGTTGCCTATATGTTTATTAATCCATCAATATAGGAGGACAACGAGCTGCGTCTTGTACCTGGTGATGAGTTACGGCTTCGGTACTCTGGGGATGCTGCACATCAAGCTTGGCAGTCAGTTGGACATGTGGTATAGGCTTCTTGCTCCTTAAAACATATCTACATATTACTTGTTCACGCCTGTATTTAAGATGACTGCTGGTGGGCACATGCTTTTGTGTTATCATATAGAGCTTGTCGCTTAATGGCTGTTCAATTTCTGTCTACTATAAATTGTTTCATTTTATTCTGGGTCTGTTGTTTCAGATAAAACTCACTGCCCAAGAGGAGGTGGCACTTGAGCTTCGTGCTAGTCAGGTACGAGTTTCATGATTAATGATGAATTATTGATTCTTTGTTCATTACTTATGGGTGATGATGTTTGCAGGGAGTTCCTGTTGATGTGAACCATGGTTTTAGTGTTGATTTCGTGTGGAAGAGCACAAGTTTTGATAGGATGCAAGGTGCAATGAAAACTTTTGCGGTGGATGAAACTAGTGTCAGCGGGTGAGTTGGATATCATTTGAAAATAGTGCATTTGCTTATTGAGACTCTTGAGGGAACTTTTGTTTTCTGTGCTACATCTTTCTCTCTCTCCATGGTGTATAGATAATTACCTGTTTTATTGAGAATTAGGGGAACATCTAGTCTCTATATTGCACTTTGTACGATACTTAGCTTAAGGCGGGATTTATAGTAGTTAGGTGAATAATGGAGGACGCCTGAAAGATTTATTCTTTTAATCTTCTTTTATTTTGAAATTTGTTCGCCTTTCATGGATAGCAGTGCATAGAAATGGGTGGTATCTTTTGCTTAATATTGAATTATTAGACAGTATTTGTACTCTTCTTTTTATTTTCCTTTTTTTGTTCTTTTTTTTCTTCTAATGGATATACATTAATAAGCTCCTACCAAAAAGGGAAGAAGCAGAAACATACAGTGTTGCTAGCTGTAGTTCTTTATGCAACACTGGAATTGTAGGAATTTTCAAGTTATTGAAATGACATTATTATATATCATTTTGTTATTGTCTTATGTAAGCTCAATTTCAATAAGAAGTAAAATGTAGATTGGTTAGTAAGTTTTGTTTGTTTTTATTTGAGATGTTGTGGTGCAAACTTCAGTTGGTTTAGTACATGGTGGGTGGTTACGGTTCAGTGTGCATTCAGACATGTACTTGTTGAGGGTTTCTGCTTATGTCTTTTTTTTTTTGCCTGATAATGTGTGGACATGTCATTATATGCTGCATCTGTGCAGGTATATTTACCATAATTTGTTAGGCCATGAAGTTGAGTTTCAAATGGTTCGTAATGCATTGCCTCGTCGTTTTGGTGCACCTGGTCTTCCGGAGTTGAATGCATCTCAAGTAAGGATTCTCATCACCATCTGTATACTTATATAGTGTATCATATATGAAGACTAACCCTGTCTCGCACTTCGTGATATTAATCACCAAGGACTTAAATACATAACATTTTTTTGTGGCATCTATTCGTAATATCATAATCTTTAATTTAGCCATTGTGCTACCTATAAGCTGGTTGATTTATTTCTTTCATAGCTCTATTTGGAAATGGTCTAACACTGCTGCATAAATTGGTAGGTTTTTGCTGTCAAAAGTGTTCTGCAGAAACCAATAAGTTTGATTCAGGGGCCACCAGGTACTGGGAAAACAGTAACTTCTGCTGCAATTGTCTATCACATGGCTAAACAGGGCCAAGGGCAGGTATCATATTTATCATGGTTTTTTAAATTGTCTCGTGAGTCATGGAACAATGGGGGTGATGATGGCTAATTTACATCAGGTTCTAGTATGTGCACCTAGCAATGTGGCTGTAGACCAACTTGCAGAGAAGATAAGTGCCACTGGTTTAAAGGTATGGGTGTTCAAGCTTCCATTTAAAAAAAAATATGATTTCTATTGCTTATGTTATTTATTATCATCTACAGGTTGTAAGACTGTGTGCTAAATCAAGGGAAGCTGTTAGTTCACCTGTGGAGCATTTAACACTTCATTACCAGGTTTGTTCATTTACCACCTAATATCTCACACGTCTCAATTGAGAGTTGAACACACAACCTCGTGGTTGATAAATTCACTTATTGCTAGGCTAAAGGCCTTCAGGTGTTTTAGATATATATTGCTCTAATGCAGTCATCTAATCTGAAAGCATCTATAACTGGTTTTTTGAAGGTTCGCCATCTTGATACATCTGAAAAGAGTGAACTTTACAAGCTGCAGCAGTTGAAAGATGAGCAAGGTGAGGTTTATTTGATTGCTTATCTATGATTGAGCTTTGTGTTTTCGTTTATTCTCTGGAATATTTGTGGTAATGAACATCCATAAGACAACGAGTAGTGTTTTAGGGTGTACCTTTAGGCCTTATCGGGCTGAACTTAAATATTAGTAAATTAATTATAATTTAAAGCACATTGGACAAAGACAGTTGTTGGTATTCCGACCACAACCTGTTCTACCCATATGTGCGAGCTACATTTTTTATACCAACTCTCTTTGACCTGCAACCCAACCCACTTGGCCTACTTGTCTCACCACATTCTATATATATTTTTGAGATTGCAAGGAGAAAAATATCGACGTTTCTCACCATCTTCTTCAGAATAATGCTCTGGCGTTACGAGACTATAAGCTGTTTTTGTTTATGTTCTTTCTTTTATTTTGCTCTTTCTTAGTTTGAAGTTATATCTATACTATTAATCTTTAATCTACTCCCCCTCTCTCCGTACCTATCCTCGTATCACCCTTTATTCCCAATCATTAAAATACAGTCGGCCACTACCACAAACCGCTAAAAAATTTAGACCATTAAAAACTATTCTCAGCCGCCTTTTTGCGTGGTTGCAAGTTAGCACTTATTTACTTATCTTTATGTTATGTTGCCTTTTCACTTCTTTCGTCACTGATGTTTATGCTTTTGTGATTACTGCTACCTACTTTATATGCTTGTTTGATTCATATTATATATCAATACACATAATAACAAGTTCCACTATGCCCTTTCTTGGTTATAGTATTATTAGTAAGTTACTATGATCTGGACCTTGCCGCTTCCCTTTCCATCATATTGTAGAACTAACCATTTATTGATCTTATTGGCCTTTTGAGGATGAGCATGTGATTCTACAACATTACAGTCTGTGATTGAGCTGATGAATATTTCTTTCCAAACTTATGCAGGGGAATTGTCTAGCAGTGACGAGAAGAAGTATAAAGCACTGAAGAGGGCTACAGAACGGGAGATATCTCAGAGTGCTGATGTTATCTGTTGCACATGTGTGGGTGCTGGAGACCCTCGATTGGCAAATTTTAGATTCCGTCAGGTTAACTTTCTATTTTTAGCTACAAGATTACAAATGCATATCTTTGATTGTTTCTCGCGTGACAATTTGTCTTTTCTTTCTTTTTTACTATCTGTAGGTGCTTATTGATGAATCTACTCAATCTACTGAGCCAGAGTGTCTTATTCCTTTGGTTCTTGGGGCAAAGCAGGTATATATGCATGTAATTTATCAACTATTACCGTAGTTACTCTTCTGCAAGGCTGTTTTGTTTAATGGTTTTTTTTGTATTAGGTTATTCTTGTTGGTGACCATTGCCAGCTTGGTCCGGTTATCATGTGCAAGAAAGCAGCTCGTGCAGGATTAGCTCAATCTTTATTTGAACGACTTGTGATGCTTGGTGTCAAACCAATTAGACTGCAGGTTCAATATCGGATGCATCCATCCCTTTCAGAATTTCCGTCCAATAGCTTTTATGAGGGTACCCTCCAAAATGGTGTGACAATCAATGAAAGACAATCAACAGGAATTGATTTTCCATGGCCTGTTCCAAACCGTCCCATGCTCTTTTACGTCCAGGTTTCTATTTTTCTAGGCTTGCTTTTGATATTTTTCAGCACAGGACAAAACAGGCTGGGTTGGGCTGATTTGCTAACATATTTGGTCCTTTTTTTATCTCTTCATAAATAGTTAATGCGCCAATCATGTTCACAAAAACAAGATTAATACAATAATTATTATAATCTTGGATAAAAAGGCTTAGTAAGTTGTATTAAGTTGAATTTTGGGCGACCCTTTTTAGCCATCTGATTCGCTCCCCTTTGAGCTACGTTTTTTTTTACCCTTCGAGATAAAACACAACCCAATTATAATTGAAGAGGATAAATTGCCACCTCTATCCCTAGCATTGCAATGTTTGATTGAATTTTTACTTGTATGGTCTACCTAATTTTTTGTCAGATGGGGCAAGAAGAAATTAGTGCGAGCGGAACATCCTATCTTAATAGGACCGAGGCTGCAAATGTCGAAAAGACTGTGACCACTTTCTTAAGGAGTGGTGTAGTTCCAAGTCAGGTATGAACATATTTTTTTCCAAGTGTTTCTGATCATTGGTTTATGTTGATTAAATTAAGAACAATCAATATTATGCAGATAGGAGTTATAACTCCGTATGAAGGCCAGCGTGCATACATTGTTAACTATATGTCGAGAAATGGTGCACTTAGGCAGCAGCTTTACAAGGAAATTGAGGTAAAACAAAGATAAATGATTAATCAAACAATCATTTTTCACCGAACTTCGGTTCTCAACCGTTTCTTCTTATTTTTAATTAATTCTATCAATTAAACTAATGAATCTTAACAAATGGAAAGCCGTTATGTACCTTTAATAGCCACATAGGTCATAGTCGACAACCATACAAAGGGGGCGTTTGTGTTTGGCTTATAACATGTGCATCTTTCATTTCTTGTCATCCTTTGTCTTAAATATAATCGTTCTGAATTATGGTTGAAGGAAATGCCACTTAGAACTAACAATATGTGCAGGTTGCAAGTGTAGATTCGTTTCAAGGGCGGGAAAAAGATTATATTATATTGTCGTGTGTTAGAAGTAATGAGCACCAGGGTATTGGATTTCTTAATGATCCACGCAGGCTTAATGTCGCACTTACTCGTGCTCGTTATGGTATTGTCATCCTTGGAAATCCGAAAGTCCTTAGCAAACAACCATTATGGAATGGATTACTGACACATTTTAAGGTATTAATTTAATACTGCAAAATTTGCATTCATTAATGATAAGTCGTACTTGAATCGTAATTTATTACTCGCACATAGTGTTTTTAAAGCTGATATTCACACAACCTAACGTTCCTTCCTTTACTATAAACAGGAGCATGAATGTTTAGTTGAAGGCCCTTTAAACAACTTAAAGCAGAGTATGGTGCAGTTCCAGAAACCAAAGAAAGTATGTCAGTTCATGTGGTCCTTATTTTAAAGCAGTTAGTTGGTGTTAAAAACTTATTTAACGCTTTGTGGTTTACGTGACTCAGATATACAATGACCGGAAGCTATTCTTTGGTGGTGGACCTGGTATTGCAGCTAGTGACAGCTTTGGAGCTGCCCCTTCAGGAAATCCTGGTGCTGATGGAAGAAACAACCGTTCCAGGGGTATATTTTTCTTTAAAACCTTTTAGAGGGCGGGATTGCTTATTCTACGTGCTTATGTTTCTGCCGATAAGCAGAAGCAGATAAAAATTTAAAAAAAGCAGCAAAAAGGTGTTTGTATTTTCTTATATCACGTGTATCTTAAATCAATCTCTTGACGAGTAGAGAGAAGAACGTAGAAGGGCACATCTCTTTTCAGGGGTATTAGTTTAGATGCGAGGGTAAACGGGTAATTTTAGTTTTCTCTCCTATATGCACTTTGGAATAAGAAAGTCCAAATACTCTTGCTTTCCTTCATTTTCTCCTTGCTTTGAAGTTATGTGGGAGAGTAATCAGCTAGTTTTGTTGATTTTCTTGTTCAAGTTTATAACTAGGTGAACAACATGCAATTTTATCAATGCATGTTTTCAGTGAGTTATAATGCTAAAACGTTGCCGCTTGACTTTATCCTCTCTTGAGTACAGGTCCATACATGCCAGCTGGACCACCTAATGGCGGTCATAAACCTAGTCTTCATCCTGCTGCATATCCAATGCCCCGGGCTATTCCACCTTATCATGGTGGTCCTCAGCCTTATGCTATACCAACTCGTGGAGTACATGGACCTATTGGTGGCGTTCCTCATGTCCCACAACCAGGTAGTCGGGGTTTTGCCGCTGGTCGGGGAGGGAATGCTGGTGGTCCTATTGGCAGTCATGCTCCATATCAGCAAGGCCCTCAGCAACCGATTGGTGCAACCATGGGGTCTAATTTTAACTTCCCTTCATTAGAAAATCCAACTAGCCAGCCATCACTGGGTGGTCCTGGTCCTTTATCTCAACCTGGATATGTTTCTAATGTAAGTATTTATCTCTATACCACTTTTTATTGTTTAAATTCTGACGCCGTTGTAGCTTCTGTTTGTTAATTCGTAAGGGCATGTCCAATGTATGTACCAAAAGTTACCAAATTTGGTTCCACTCCAATGTTCGCATCAAATATTTTACACTAAATTTATAACACTAACTAATTCATATTTACATTATGATTAATTTCAATTAAATTGCTCTATAATAAAGCTAATAATTACATGATAAACATACATGAGTTTTACTATTTTCTAATATCAAATTTTGAGTTGCCAAATAAGAAAAACTGTACAGTAAAAACTTAGGGTGAAGAAAAGGTGTTGCACCAAAAGATGTGTAGAATGTCATGGGTAATAGTGTCAAACCAAAAGTTACACCAAATTTGGTGTCTTGGGTGGAGTCTTCTGGATGCATCACCCTTGACACCAAATTTGGTGTTTTGGTCATGCAATTATACACTGGAGATGGTCTAAGAGAACTTTTATTGCTTGTTATAGATGACGCAAGGACAGGGACAAACATTTCGTGATGGTTTCTCGGTTGGGGGCATGTCACAGGTAAATGTGTCTCATGATAAATGATGTTTGTGCATCAAGTAATCCCATTTTATATACTCATTATCATCAAACATCATTCAGGAGTTCTTAGGTGACGATTTTAAAAGCCAAGGGTCGCATGTTCCCTATAACGGTGCTGAATTTTCTACACAGGTAAATCTCTTGTGTAGTTTAGTTTTTGACATTGTTTGGATAGTCAAGACTCGGGCTTATATGTTAATGTGGCCTTTTCAGGCTTCTCAAGGTGGATATCATGTTGACTATGTTAATCCAGCAACCCAGGGAGGGTTTCCAGGAAGCTACTTGAATCAGAATTCCCAAGCTGGGTATCCTCGTTTTGGTGCAGGAAATGATTTCATGTCTCAGGTTTGCTCATTCCTTTTTACCAAATAAAAAAAAATTCGTTTAAATTCTATGCTTGACCGGCCCCACGCAGTCTCAGCTCATGTTCCATAATTAAGTATGTTTGATAATAGTAAAACTGTAAAAGTAAATAACTAATCAGACACTGTTCAGTTAAGACTATTGTATTTGATCATTAGTCGTATACCCAAAATAACCCTCAATTCCCCTAGTATTTCGTTCTACTTTTTGGCACTCACTTAAAATGCAACAAAGGGATTTATTTCACAAGGTTGAAGTATTTGCTTCATTCACTTGAGTCTGTTGTATGGTTGTAGAACTCGCTAGGCGGTACTATATGTATGACATGTTCATAGGACCATAGAAATATGTTTAGAAACATTAACACAATTGTTCAAATACTTCAAACCGATTTCTGGTCGAGTATAACCTTTTTAGTGGGTAATCGCCAATTACTCTGCCTTGTAATCCGTGCTAACAACACTGCTTTGTTGGCTGTTCTCACAGGACTACATGGGTCATAATTCTCAGGGGTTGTTTACACAGGTTGGGTTCAACGACCCATCACAAGATGATGCTTCACAAACCCAGTTTGGTGTGGCCCATACCGATTCTCTTCAGACACAGGTTTCTTATTTTTTGGTCTCATTGCTACTGTTTAGCTGCTGAGTTAGGAAAGTTACTTCTTACTTGGTGTCTGAGTTGTCAACTGTAACACATTTAAATGGGTTAAGTATGAAAAACTAGCTAAAGGGGAATGGGTCAACTTTGTTAAACATGTTGGAAGTCTGCCAGTCTATTTTTTAGTGCATAAAACCGAACAATTTGTAACAATTTTTTTTATCATAAAGCAATTATTTTATCTATTTTGTAACGGGAAAACACACATTATGGGTCACACGACCCGATCGGTACCACCTTGCTCTAAAGATTGACCCGTTTCACCCAAACACTAAACACGCTGTCAATTGTTGCTCAATCTACTTTTATGCAGAATGGTTTGCCAATTGAAGTATTTTTTTCTTACTTGCAGAATATGATGAATCCTCTATACTCCCAGCCATTTGCACACTATAACTCACAACCCGTAAACATGCAAGCTCCTCAACATCAGCAACAACCACAACAACAAACACAGCAGGGACAAAGATGATCGAAGTGTTACCATCTTGTGAAGGGTTATAGTCGTCCTTGCATCCAGCCACTGTGGTTGACCAAATCATATCTACCTTCTACCCTTAAAATGGTTTGAGGTGTGACAATGAACCCTTCATAGGATGATTCTTCACCTACTGGGAATCACAAATGATGGAAAATAATGGCTTGAGGATAAGACGGCTTAACCCTAAAAGATACATGAAAATGTCAACGGAGTCAAAAACTGGTGTATGACCTGCTTTTTGTTTCGTGAAGGGCTTGTTTGTTGAGGAGAACATATTGCTGATTGTGAAGATCAGGCAGTTTATATATAGAGAGAGGCAGGCGGTACTGCAACATTTTGTACATGCATGCTTTAAAATGTCGTAGTTCATTCAAACCCTTGTGCGTTACAACTGGGACAATGTACATGTGGGGTACTTTTGCTAAAAGAAACTCTCTGGTAGCAGTTTTAAAGAGGAAAGTGTACTTTTTGTTTCTAGCTTGCAACTAGGTCCATGAATTGTGTGCGTGTTAGATATATGATCATGTTTATGGCTTTCTAATGAATATGTGTTGTGTATACTTATGGTGTTGATTGTCCTATTTCATAAGTGATGTTTTCTTACAAAACAAGAAAGGGTGTTGTTTGCGATTGTCATCAAGGGACTTATAAAGTGTGGCTTACAAGCATATTTAAAAGACGTGTAAATTGGAGTTTTTTTTAGCTTGTAAGCCGCTTAATCGAGGTATCTAATGGCTATTTCAAACTCTTTTGTGGTCACCCAAAATGAGTAGTGAGGTTTGAATTATTGCCATTGCCTTACCAGTAGGCTGTTTTGTGTTGGCTGCATTGTGTGGATTGGTTTTTGTTTGGTAAAGGATTTAGTTGAATTTTATTTTTATTTTTTATGTTACAGATACCTTTTGCGACAAATAATTTCTTTGATAATAAGAGATAGACAAGGTTATAAATAGCGTAAGGCGTAGCGTGGCGGCATGATCAAGCCTCACGTCTTAGGAGCCATGGCGAGTCATGGCGTTTTTTAAAGCGTGACTTAAAGCGGCACAAAATATGAAAATATTTATAAATTTATATATTTATATTATATTTCAAATATATTAGTTTACAAAAAGTGTCATACATGAGGAATAAAGTCAAAAACCTATATTTATATGTAATCTTTTTCATTTTTATATAACAAAAACAATTTTTATCGAAATTGAATTAAAAAAACCTCTGCGCATCATGTCTTATCGCGCTGTATCACGTTTTTTCACTTCTCATCTCACGTCACGCCTTAAACCTACGCCTTGGAATATTGCGTAGAAACTATCTTTGTATGTAATTTTTTTCATTTTTATATAACAAAAACGATTTTTATCGAAATTGAAATCAAAAAACCTTCGCGCATCATGTCTTATCGCGCTTTATCACGTTTTTCACTTCCCATCTCACGTCACGCCTTAAGCCTACGCCTTGGAATATTGCGTAGAGTGAAGGTCACGCGTCACGCCTTTGCGAGGCCTTAGCGGCGCAATGACGGGCCTTTTAGAACCCTCAGATAGATCTCACCACTAACTTTTTCATAAAAAAGAAAAGAAGGATTACTTGATTTATTAATTATATATCTCAAAAAGTGTAAATAAAATAGAAAATGACACAAAAAGGTATTCGAGTTAGAGGTTATTTCTAATTAAGCTATCTCATTTTTTTCGTGTAAAAAAAGGTAGGCAATTTTTTTTACTAATTTAATTGTTTTAATCTAATAGTTAACGATCATCTGTTAAATTTTACATTTCAAGTCCGCCGCCGTCATCACCACCAATCGTTGTCGCTATCATCGTCGCCACCACCAACCCTGCCCACCACCACCACTACCAGGCACCGCCTCCACCACCAACCCCACCCTGTACCACCAACCATCGTCACAAACTACAAACCCCTCTTAACACCACCACCAACCCCACCACCACCAACCACCGACGATGGTGGTAGGTGGGTATGGTGGTGATGGCAGCAGTGAGTTAGGTTGATAATGACGCCGATGTTGGTTGGGGGTGAGTGGTGGTGACGGCGTTTTGGTAAAACAATGATAGTTGGGGTTGGTGGTGGCGGTGGGTGATGGTGGTATTGGTGGGTGGGGTTGGTGGTTGTGTCGGTGGTTGGTGGTGGTGGTGGGTTGGTTTGGTGGTTTGCGGCGGTGGTGGGTGGGGTTGGTGGTGGAGGCGGTAATTGGTAATGGTGGTGGTGGGCAAGGTTGGTGGTGTAGACAATTATTGGAGGTAGTGGTGTGACGGTGGACTTAAAACGTAAAACTTAACAGATGATCGTTAAATATTTAACGAAAATACCCTAATTGGCCAAAAAATAAGATGGTTACCTTTTATCCCCAAAGAAAAGCGGGACAACTTGATTGAAGATAACCCCTAACTTGAGTACTCTTTTGTGCCATTTCCGCTTATCTCAACTTTGATCTGGTAACTTTATTCAACGCCACATTCAAATATAAATACCCGGAAAATAAATTCTTGAAAAGCACATAACAGTTTGCAATCTTTAATTTTAAAATAATGTGATCAAGCCTCAAGTAAAGATAAATAAACCTTAGGTTTCGTTTGCTTTTATAGATGTTTTATGTCTTTATCTGCAAACATTGTCTGCAGAAGAAGAGGTCCATCTAAAGTCTACATTTGCAAGAAAGAAGACCGTTTTGTTTTTTGTAATTTTGAAAGAAAAGAGTGAAAGAGAAATAGTTTGTGTTGAAGAAGTGAAAGTTTATGTCTAATTTTTGAAGAAGTTAGAAATACAAAAAAAAAACACTTATGTTTGCAGAAAAACTATTGGTCCCTTTGAATGTGATATAAGGTCTATCAAGTTAAACTAATCACATTCCATGGCAACAAAGTGAGTTTTAAACAGATATATATGAACAATATAGAGAACAAGTTTAAAACACACAGAAGTAACTTTTCAACGTGTAGGTTTTTATTAGAAACAAATAAAGAATTTATGACACACCTTGCTTGCGGAATAGCAAGGTGGTTGAATGACAATTGGGGTGTTATCTCATTTGAACTTAGACTCTAACCAAAGTTAAGAGAGTAAGAAAACAAACTACTTATGACTAAACTGAAGCTTCAGCTTTCAGTAGTACAGTTCAGTTTGTTTGAGAGATAAATAAACTCTTCAATGTGTATCACATTAATTGGAAGAGATGACATTTACTCTGGGAATCCCTTTCCTTTTATAGGCAAAAGGATTAGGGTTTACAAGTTAACCTATTACGCGTGTCATGCATCCAATGGGTGGTTGAGATACCATTTAATGCAGACGTGCTCTAAAGTACCAGGTACAATCCTTTAAGGAAAGTTGTTGTACTTCTATACCAACTTTAGAAGTACCTTTTCCCAAGGAGATTGTTTTATTCCTTTTGACATAAAGCAATCTTTTTCCCGCCTTGTAAACCTTCTATAAGTGAAACAAAACGTTTCAAACTTCTGTTAAAAGATAGACAACGTTCAGCTTAGAATTGTCAACTAAGCTGAACTGAAGCTCTTTACAAAGGCCTTCTTTAGTTTCTGATCCGCTGTATAAACTGAAGTGAAGATACTTCCCAATCTTCAAAGTGCCTGAAGAGCTGAAGCTGAAGAAACTTCAGCGACTCAAACTAAAAGACTCTAGCTTGAGTAAAACTTAAGGGATTTTATGTTTAAATCTACTGAGAGACTGAAGGGCTCAGGAACTGACCCCAACAATCTCCCCCTATTTGATATACAAATAGCCTAAGTTAACATCAGTAGTAAGTGAGAAAAAACAACTTCTTATTACACAACTGATATAAATTGAACAACATAAACTGATAACCGCTTCTATTAAATTCTATTACATTACAAATACAAAAGATAAAGCTAATACAAAATATTATAACATTTAATGTTCTTGCTGCTCTGAACCTCTTCTTCATCCTGAACTGATGACTTGTGTTTCTTGGTTGACCTGGAATGGTCTTTTAAGTCACCAGTTCTTTTCCTTTTCTTATTTGCTAAATCATTTAACTCATTCAGAGGATCTTGTTCTTTGAGGGGTTTGTTGAAGTCAATTGTTAATTCTTTTTCAGTTTTATTAAGGTATTCCATTCTTGTCTTTATCAATCCATAGATGGTCTTCCATCCTTTTTCTTTTCTATCAGGACAAGCTTGTACTACCTCTTTCCATTCAGCCAGATGTAAGTCACTGACTTTGACGTTTGGAATGACTTTAATTATCCCATCTTCTCTATATACTTGCAGTGTGATAGGGCCCTTTTGTGTGACAACATCACAGTTGATGAGGTGTCATTTTATACACTATTTCAGGGTCATTTAACCCCCTAAATCATGCAAATATGCCCATATTATGTGCTTAATCGTTTGTTTTCAGAATTTTAGCACTTGGATGACATTTGGAAGAAATACACGTGACATAGGCTCATTTGAAGAAGAAACGGACAAGACTACGACTCTACACCATTTATCTGGACGAATTGTGCATACAGAGCGTGGAGACGGCGTCGCAGGTTTCAAGCGACGACGTCAGGATTTTCAATGTGACGGCGTCATGGATTTGACGACGGCGTCTGGACGTAGCTGACTTAAAGCGGCTCTAGAAGATTCCACTTGGCGACGGCGTCACGACTACAACACGACGCCGTCGTGATGCTTTTCTTATATATACAAAACCGATTTTAGGGTTTTTAGTGTAACTTTGTATAACTTTTGGGAGACGAACCCTAATCATTCTAGCAGCTTTTAGGCCGTCTTTAGGGCCTCAAAACCTATTGTAACTGACCTTGATCCATGTTTTAATCAAGTAAGATTGTTTATCTTTAATCATTCAATATGTCTATGTGTTGTTTGATTGATTTATGTTCTTGCTTTCTTTATAACATGTTAGGCTAAACCCTTCTTTGTATTTACTTATGATTGTATGAAACTTAGATTGTAGATCCTTTTAATGTTGCTTCTTGTGATGGATGTGCGCGTTAGGCTTTAGAAAACTAGCTATAAGATATTAAATTGGCATAGACGTCTAGGGAAACGCGAGTGTGTAGAAAGGATACTATCGGTAACAGTCTTCATACTACCTTACCCCTAATATGGTTGATCCTTCTTAAGATATTTCAACTGCATTTAATATACTCTTAGAGGCCTTGTAATAGTCTTCATACTACCTTACTTGTGCGTTGCCTTAACGGAATATTAAATAGACGGCGGGTTCGTGTAATTCGTTCATGACTTAGGAAATACTTACACAGATCATCACAAGTGTGACAAAGCAACAGGATTAGGAGAAGCAATCTAAGGAGTAGTACATGATTAAGTAAATACATATTTTTATCATAAAGTTATCACCAGTAGATTAGATTATATTTTGTGTAATTAGTTAATCAAACTAACCTCTCAAACCAATGATTTTTACTGCTTTCTATAAAATAAAAATAAAAAAAGAATCTTCTCTCAACCCCGTAGACCTCTGTTAGATCTTGATTGAGCCTTCCTAACCTATTCCCCTAGAACGATAACAACCCCCTAGTCTTGCCTATACTACACTACAACGATTAGGTACACTGCCTAGGGAGTTGTAAAACTTCGTGTTGAGGTCTTTACGAGACCCCACATCAAGTTTTTGGTGCCGCTGCGTGAGGAATAGTTAGGTTCCGACCATTGTTTAACTTAGGTCTACTCGCTTGATTCCTATCAAGTGAGATTTTTATTTTTGGTATATTAGTTTTCTTATAGTCTATCTTTTCTTTGTTTTATTTGTTTCGTAAATCATTTTCTTTGACCTCCATGGAAGACGAAAATCCTATCCGTACTCTTGGAGATTACTCCAGACCTAACCACGAGGGCTATAGAAACACCATTGAGCTCCCTGAAGGGAACAATGTGGTACCTCTTCGATCCGACACCATCCGGTTGGTGCAAAACGGATGCTCATTCCACGGACTTTGGTCCGAGGATCCAAACCAACATCTCAAGGATTTCTTAAAACTTGTGGACTCACTTGACCTTGATGTTGCAAATAGGGAAAGAATGCGCCTGCGTCTATTTCAATTTTCCCTTCGCGATCAAGCTAGCAATTGTCTTGAACGTCTTCCTTCAGGATCCATCTCCACATGGGAGGATCTTACTACTCGTTTCCTTGCTCAATTCTTCCCACCAGGAAGGACCGCAAAACTCCGTAACGACATCCTGATGTTCTAACAACATCAAGGAGAATCTCTTTCTGAAGCATGGACTCGTTTCCAGGACTTACTCTAAAAAGTCCCTCATCATGGCATCGATCGCTGGCTTCAAATTCAAATTTTTTATGATCATGTCTCCTTTCATCTTAAGTGTGAAATTGATCGCGCCGCCGGCGGCAAACTCCGCAATAAGAATGTCGACGAATCTTGGGAAATCATTGAGAACCTTTCCCTTTACGACCATGAGGACTGGAATGACTCAAAAGGCTCCGTCAAACCGGTCAAGGCTATTTCTACGCCTCAAAGCACCTCAAAAACACCTGACCGAAGACTTTTTGAGCTCGAAGACCAGATAAATTTCTTACTGAAGGGGTCATGACCGACACCTAGACCAAGCTCAACACACGTCCCTCAAGCATATGCTGAAGCAGTTTACTCAAACCCTCACCCGCGAAACCTAAATGAGCTACCAAGGCAGAACTCCTTCACTTTTCTTGAACGTACCGGTCCATACCCTCAGCCCCACAGGCATTAGGAACCACTTTCAAGGCTCGAGTACGAGACTACATGGCAGCACACACCGAAAGGATGGAGAGGTTTAAGAATGCCATTTTCAAACAGCGAGAGGATATTAACGATAGGGTGACAGAGATGTTCGAGCTTCTTAAGGAACTCACAACCAGTAGGGCTCCTGAAAAAGTATTAATCATAGAAGAGGCTAAACACCCCATCACCAAAAACGTAAATTCTATCTCTCTTATCAGAGGAGAGGAAGAAAAGAATGAACATGATAACGCAACGACCAGCAATAGCATCGAAACACCTGACGGATCAGATGCGAAGATACCATTAAAAAAAGTCAAGAAGGAGAATGAAGCTGAAGATGGGACCAAAAATGAACCAATCAAAAGTATTGAGAAAGCACTCACACGAGCTAAGGATGAAGAATGTTAGGATTAAAAGCCTTTTTGAAGTTACCACTGATAAGGTTTGTGTTACTGCTGCTAAGCTAAAGTTAGTGCTGTTCATTAACTTTAATGAAAAATATGCTATGTAGTTAGTGCTGCCAGTATAAAGTTAGTACTGCTAGTTCACAGTTACTACTGTTAGTATATATTAGTACTGCTAGTATAAAGTTAGTACTGCTGGTGAAGATTGAAGAAAATATTCTAAGTAGTTACTACTGCTTGTACACAGTTAATGCTGCTGGTGTATAAGTTACTACTGCTGGTGTTAAAAGTTAATGCTGCTAGTATAAAAGTTACAACTACTCAAATATTAAGACTGCTGAAAGAGTTTCTACTGTCAGAGAAAGGATAAAGACACAAGAAAGGATAAAGATTGTTTGGAGATCAAGATTACTTACGTGATAAGTATTAGTTATTTATAGAATAGATCTTAGAGAATATTCTAAGTCTTAAGAATATATTGTAAATCGACTAGGACTCCTTAGTGTATAAAAGGAGGTCATAGGGTATAGAGTTTAAAAACAGATATAGAAAAATATAACGAGTCATTCATAGAGTTATTCATAACTTCAAGGTTTTGTAACCCTAATACTAGGAGAGTATTCGTATTATTCTTAATAATATTAGAGCTTTTATTGTTTGTTAAATTGTGATCTTATGTTACTGTTTCATTAAGAATTCTTCTAATATAAAAGATTAGATTCCGCATAATCTTTAACACACTTAACAAAGTTTCTACTATAGTTATGTTAGATTTATCTAATATAACTAAACCTTAAACAAGCTTAAGGAATTCGATCTATTGAAGTGGGATCCAACAAGAGGTATCCTACACCTGGGACAACAAGTGGTATCAGAGCTTGTTGCTTTGAAAAACTTTGTTAGAAGATATGGATCAAGATTCTGCACACATGGTGGCTGCATCCAAAGTTCCCATGCTCAAACCGGGTGAGTTTGAGTTATGGAGGATGAGGACTGAACAATACATCCAGATGATAGACTATGCACTATGGGAAGTCATAGAGAATTATGCAACCTTGCCAAAAACACAGGTTGTGGAAGGCGTTACAACATTGATGCCCATTACATCTGCTGAAGATAAGGCTTAGAGAAGATTAGAAGTGAAGGCTAGAAGTACTTTAATGATAGGCATTCCCAATGAACATCAATTAAAGTTTAACTCTATAAAGGATGCCAAGCTGTTGCTGAAAGCTGTAGAAAAGAGATTTGGTGGGAATGCAGCTACAAAGAAGACTCAAAGAAATCTCTTAAAGCAGCAATATGAAAACTTTACTGCTACAAGCTCAGAGATGCTTGATCAAACCTTTGATAGGCTTCAAAAGCTTGTAAGTCAGTTAGAGCTTTTGGATGAAAAGCTTTCACAAGAAGATGTTAATCAAAAGTTATTAAGAAGCTTGTCACCTGAGTGGAACACACATGCTGTTGTGTGGAGGAATAAAGCTGAGTTAGAAACAATGAGCATGGATGATCTCTATAACAACCTCAAGGTGTATGAACCAGAAGTCAAAGGGATGTCTAGCTCAAGTTCAAGCACACAGAACATGGCTTTTGTGTCCTCTTCAAATAACAACACTAGCAGCTCTAATGAAGCAGTTAATGCTGCTCATGGAGTTACTACTGCTAGCACTCAAGTTAATGCTGCTAACTCTACAAATATTGATAACTTGAGTGATGCTGTTATTTGTTCATTCTTTGCTAGTCAACCAAATAGTCCTCAACTTGCACATGAGGACTTGCAACAAATTCATCCAGATGATATGGAAGAGATGGATTTGAGATGGCAAATGGCCATGTTGACTATGAGGGCTAGAAGGTTTTTAAAGAATACAAGAAGGAAGCTTACTGTTAATGGCAATGAGACTATTGGTTTTGATAAGTCCAAAGTGGAGTGCTACAACTGCCACAAGAGGGGACATTTTGCTAGGGAGTGCAAAGCTCCAAGAAATCAAGACAACAAGAACAAGGAAAGCTCAAGAAGGAGTGCGCCTATGGAAACATCTACTTCCACAGCTTTGGTGTCATGTGATGGTCTTGGTAGATATGACTGGAGTAATCAGGCAGAAGAAGGGCTTAATTATGCACTCATGGTTTACTCATCTTCAAGTTCTGACTCAGAGGTATCTAATAATTCAAATTGTTTAAAATCTTGTATGGAAACTGTTAAATTACTTAAATCTCAAAATAATCAATTATTAAAAGATTTAGAGAAATATAGTTTAATGGTTTTAGGTTATAAAACAGGTTTAGAATCAGTGGAAGAAAAACTTGAATTTTATAAAAAGAATGAGTCTGTTTATGTTGAAAAAATTAATGGCTTAAAATATGATATTCAAGTAGGAGAAATAACTATTAGAGAGCTTAGGAAGAAACTTAAAAAAGTTAAAAAAGAAAAAGATAGCATTTAATTTAATGTAGATAAATTTGAAAATGCATCTAAAAGTTTAGACAAGCTCATAGAATGTCAGATTGTTGATAATTGCAAGAAAGGTTTAGGCTATGAAAAATATAATGCAGTTCCACCTTCCTACACAGGAAATTTCATGCCTCCAACACCTGACTTGTCTTTTACTGGTTTAGATGAGTTTGTTAATAAGCGTGTAGTTGAGAACAGTAAAGCTATGTCTACTGAAGAAGTGCCTAAGGAAATTAGGAAGTGTGATCCCAATTATTGAAGACTGGGTGTCAGATAGTGAAGAAGAAAATGTGTCTCAAACTAAAACTAAAAAGAAAGCAGTTAAGCCTAGTAATACTAAGATAGAGTTTTTCAAACCTATGCAACAATAGAAAACTGCTAGGAAAACTGTTAAACATATTGAGAAACATAGGAAAAACACTCACAGTCCAAGAGGCAATCAAAGAAATTGGAACAATATGATGTCTCAAAGACTAGAAAGTAATTTTGAGATGTTTAATAAGGCCTGTTATGTGTGTGGAAGTTTTGATCATTTGAGGTTGATTGCAATTACATCAAAATAGTTTCAAAATCAAAGGATGGTAAAAACCTGTTTGGAACAATGCTCAAATGGTGAATCATTAAACTTTGCTAAAAAAGGAATTCCAACCCCTGTGCTAAAAAGAACATGGTTCCAAGAGCAGTACTAATGAAGTCTGGCTTAGTATCAATTAATACTGCTAGACAAGTTAATGCTGCTCACTCAAAAACAACAGTGAATGTTGCTAGACCAATGTCATATCTTTCTAAAACATCACATTCAACTGTTAAGAGGCCCATTCATAAGAACACAACATTCAAAAACAGTAATATTAATCAAAAGGTTAATACTGTTAGGGATAAAAATGTTATACCATGCTGGCCCAAAGCAGTATTTAATGCTTGTTAAGGGAAATATACGTTAATGTTGTGAATGCTCAGCTTGTTGGTTTGGAAACCAAAGACTAAAGTTTTTAGTCATGTTTCTAACACAACAGGGGCATTCATCACCATAAAGAAGTTTGATTATGTTGATGCACAAGGCAGATCCAAGTCAATGATGGCTTGGGTCCCCAAAAGAAACTGATTTTCTTATATAATGTGTAGACACAAATAGATTTACAGGATGAATGAGCGATTGATAGTGGATGCTCAAGGCACATGACAGGGAACATGTCATATCTTACAGACTATGAAGAGATAGATGGAGGATATGTTACTTTTGGAGGGAACCCCAAAGGCGAGAAAATCATAGGAAAAGGTACCATTAAAACTGGTAATCTAGATTTTAAAAATGTGTATTTTGTGAGAGAGTTAAAGTTTAATCTCTTTAGTGTCTCACAAATGTGTGATAAAAAGAATAATGTTCTTTTTAATGACACTGAATGCATTGTTTTATCTCCAAACTTTAAGTTAATTGATGAAAGTCAAGTTTTACTTAGAGTTCCTAGAAAGAACAATATGTATAGTGTTGATTTAAAGAACATAGTTCCTAAAAGAGGTTTAACTAGCCTTTTTGCAAAAGCCACATCTGATGAATCTAAACTTTGGCATAGAAGGCTAGGTCACTTAAATTTTAAAACTATGAATAAATTGGTTAAGAGAAATCTTGTAAGAGGTTTACCTTTCAAACTTTTTGAAAATGATCAAACCTGTGTTGCTTGTCAAAAGGGAAAGCAACACAGAGCCTCTTGTAAGTCTAAAACAGAGAACTCAATCAGTCTTCCTTTACATTTGTTGCATATAGACTTGTTTGGTCCAACATTTGTAAAAATCCTTATGAAGAAAATGTATTGCCTAGTTGTCATAGATGATTTTAGTAGGTTTACATGGGTTTTCTTTCTAGCTACTAAGGATGAAACTAGTGGCATTCTTAAGTCCTTTATAATTGGGATAGAAAATCTAGTAGATCACAAGGTTAAGGTGATTAGATGTGATAATGGAACTGAGTTCAAAAACAGAGAAATGAATCAATTTTGTGAAAAGAAGGGTATTTTGAGACAATTTAGTGTAGCTAAAACTCCTCAACAAAATGGAGTTGCTGAGAGGAGAAATAGGACACTAATTGAGGCTGCTAGGACTATGCTAGCTGATTCTAAGTTGCTAACGCCTTAAGTCGATACGTATTGAATTAGGAATGTGCGTGATTGTCTTGACTTGATTAGTTGAGTCATCTAAAGATTTGATGTGATGCGTTGTGACTAAGTCGACTATGCTAGTCGCGATGCATAAACGTTGGAAAAGCGATCATCATCAAATGAGCCGCGAGCCCATGATGCTCAATTGTTTTCTTGATTATTTTCTATTTGTCTTTCGACAATATGTGTTTTTAGCGGGATTATTGCCGCCGAATTATGTGAAATATGTGCTTTACGTGCTATGTGCTTTGAATGTTAATAAGCGCTTATGTCGCTTTTGTGTAGCCCATGATGTGGCTTAGGATGTGAGCGAATGGGTATATTTGCCTCGGGCTCAGTAAAAGTTCAATTAGACGGGTACGCACACCCAAAAGGTCTTTTGTGAACATGGATTGGTATCCTGAAAGTCTATAGTCATTCGTGGTGAAATGACCCACAAGCATGACTATGATTGGTTAGGACTTAACCGTAATTAAGTCAGAACTATTGTTGATCATGGCTTGACAAGTAACAAGCGTGGTCATTGTTGGTTAGGACTTAGCCGTGATTAAGTCGTAATTATTGTCGATCATGGCTTGGTAAGTAACAAGCATGGTCATTGTTGGTTAGGATTTAGCCGTGATTAAGTCAGAATTATTGTCGATCATGGCTTGGCAAGTAACAAGCGTGGTCATTGTTGGTTAGAACTTAGCCGTGATTAAGTCAGGACTATTGTCAGAATGGCTTAACTATTTAGCGAACATGGTTTATTGGCTAAGGCTTCATAGTAAGCGAGTATGATTGTTGCTAAGTGTGATAATGAGCAACTGTGATAAAGTGCCTAAGTAAAGCTAGGCCAAAATGCGAAGTCATCGTGAAATGACAAATATGTGATTATGTGCTTATGTGATTTTATGTGTTAGCGCTATAATGCGTTTGATCGGGTCATATGTACTCTGGAATATTTTCGCAACCGGTGGTGCATTATTAAATGAGACCGGGAGGGCGACACGTGTACTTTTTGGGCAGAAGCAGTTAATACTGCTTGCTATGTGCAAAATAGAGTATTAGTAGTTAAGCCTCATAATAAGACCCCCTATGAACTCTTTCATGATAGAACACCAACTTTAAGTTTTATGAGACCATTTGGGTGTCCTGTTACCAGGCTCAATACCATAGATCACTTAGGCAAATTTGATGGTAAGGCTGATGAAGGTTTCTTTCTAGGATACTCTTTGAATAGTAAA
>BQNB010109184.1:2238-22804 GCA_026074375.1 Tanacetum coccineum | reverse complement strand
GCTCCTGCAGAAACGGGTAACAATACTTAGTCTTGATATTCAATATAATGGTTGCACTATTATATCTTTCTATTTATTCAACCACTATTGATAATATGTTGATACCTGAAGTGTAATAAATCTTGTGTACATAAATACGAAAATCAAAGTGATTTTTGTTTGGCTTTATAAATACATTGTCACTTCTGTTTGGTTTTATAAATAAACAATGTAAATATACTTAAATGTATGAAATCAATATGTAAATTAAAGTGACAATGTATGAAGCAATATGCAAAGGTGCACTGATATATTTAAGTTTAGGATTGCTAAAGATATTATAATGCAAACCTTAACCTGAAACTTGAGAACCATGTACCCTTGATAAGCATTTGCCCAAAGCAAGCGGTTCCCGAAATCGTTAGATACGCTGAGAAGCATATCCGTAGAAACGTGAGTTAGAACCTGTCATTTTGACACCGAAATTATCAAAACAGTGAGTATAAAGAAAACATCAGCAACCTACTACCATAGAAGCATACCCCTTTAAGCCTTTTTGATAATTTAGTCTTATGAATCCGCTTGTCGTCGCTCGATTATGCGTGAACTGTTATCATTTAGATTCAATGTAGCAATAGCTATTCGGGTCATTCTGGTGTTAAATTACTGCAAACCAAAAGCATACATGATTAATAAACACTTGCTCATGGCATTTGTTGAAGCTTATATATAAACCTATAAGCTTATTTGACTCGACTTATATTTCATAAATCTATTTCTTTTCAAAACTTATATTTCACCAGCTTATGAAACATGAGGCAATAAGCCTAAAAATAAGCTGAAAAGGGTGGTTGACTAAACTTAATGTTGGGATTATTTGCTTATTTTTTGGGCTTATCCATCGTAGCTTTAGAACATAATTAAGCCCTTTTAATTGAAAACCTTATGCACCAAGCACACTGAAATCCAAGTTTCAACAAAACCCCAATATAAAAAGAAGAGTTAATTACATGGTTCGTCCCTGTGGTTTAGGCCAAATCCCTGAACTCGTCCTTATTTCTTTTTTCTTGCATGAATCGTCCCTATCTCGAAACTATGTAACACCGTTCGTCCCTATCACGAACCATGTAATTAACTATGTAACACCATTCGTCCCTATCTCTTGAGATAGGGACGTAGAGATAGGGACGTGATAGGGTTAGTTAATTACATGGTTCGTGATAGGGACGAACGGTGTTACATAGTTTTGAGATAGGGACGATTCATGCAAGAAAAAAGAAATAGGGACGAGATTAAGGATTTGGCCTAAACCACAGGGACGAACCATGTAATTAACTCTAAAAAGAAACTACCTCATCCAAAAATTATACCAAATTCAATATAAGCAAAAAAAACCCTAAATCTTATAAAACATCATAGTAAAACAAAAAACCCCTTAACCAGCTTATGAGCTTTATGTATAAGCAGAAACTTAAGCAACTCTAAAACCCCTTGTAAAGTCTAAATCTTGACTAACAAAAATTATATTAACATTAAAGCAATTAGCATAAACAACAAACATCCAAAATCAATAACTAAAAAATAAAAAACAACCACAAAGATTGAATATATAAAAACATGATACCTGATTTATAAGGTTTGACCCAAACAAATTTTACAAATCTCTTCCTATATATTTGGTTTGTGTGGTTTTTTTTCTGGCGAAAAACCACCAGTAACAAAAAGGGGGAGGTTTTTGTGTGTGTTTTAGAGTGGGAGAGACGTGGGAGATCTGAGAGGTTTTAACGTGTCGGTGAGGACAGATGTATAAAGTAGAGAGGGAAGGAGGACAAGTGGAAGGTGCGAGAGATATGATGGAAGGTAAGAGAGATGTGAGATGTGAGAGAGATACGGAGGGAGGAGTATAAAACCGGGGCGGGGCAAAGAAATCGGGTCGGGGCGGGTTGTTTTAAATGCATTGCATTAAAGGCATTGGGATGACAATCCTGCCTTTTAATATAAAGGTATAATTATTCAAAATAGTACTCCATGATATTTGTGGGGTCCGGTGTCAAATAGTTGTTAATTTGTAATATAATGTCAATTATTGATCATGTAATATTATTATAATTATTGTTATTACTATTATTATTAGAGCATGTTAAAAGATTTATAATCCATGATTAAACAAAGAAGATCACCATTTCTAAAGAGAAAAAAAATAGAAAATACAAATAATAATTACTAAATAATTGCCGTGACTCGTAAAAGTTGTAAGTAGTCATAGAGTCTTAAAAAGAGGCTGGATTCAGTGGGGCCATTAATACATGGGAGGTGATATGCATATTATCTTGCATACCTTGTATTGTATTATGTGCATCAGATTTAATAGTGTGTACATCATTTTTGATGGTGTGCATATCACCCTAATTTAATACCAGTTATTAGTACTAATTTTAAAAATATTCGGAATGCTCTAATTATATAGTTTTTTGTTGGAATTAAACCAAGTTCTTATAGACTTGTTTCATACTACATCTGTCTCATATTTATTGTTTAGTTTTGACTTTCTGAGTCAATCATTGTCAACTTTGACCTTAAATATTTTTGTTTGTATTATATAATACTTGATGAAAATTATACCAATGAAAAATACATTTAAAACTAAATCTATTCATATATCATGCATCAAATATTAAATAGCATAAACAAAAATATTTAAGGTCAAAGTTGACAAAAAAAGACTCAGAAAGTCAAAACTGAATAATAAATATGAGACGGAGGTAGTATGAAGTGAGTATTTAACTTCGATTCTTGATGAATTTGGCATAAATCAATGATGTTAACTTTGTTTCAATAATAATAATGAAAAGTATTTGATTTACTTGTCTATAACAGACACTTTGAAATATATGTCATTTATATTTTGGGTTTTTCTAACGTGTGCCTCAGGGGCACATGATAAGGTGGGGACCCAGACTTATGTGTCACAGCCTGATTGGTCAGCAGGTGATTATGAGGCCTGATAATGATTAATGATAATAACTGTTGGCCAATCAGGCTATGACACATAAGCCTGGGTCCCCACCTTATCATGTGCCCCAAGCTTATATTTTATCACAATCTAAACCATGAATAAACCCAAAATTGCTTAAAGTCACGTGATATTAAAACTTTGAAAAATGATTTTTAAGCCTAATTAATGAACAAAAAGATAGACTTACATAGGGGTGAGTGCGGTTTTGGAACCACAAAGAACTGACCTGGAACTGAAAAATGCATATTTTAAGAGTCGAGAACCGGATCGAAGTGCGTGTTTCGGTTCCGCTCAGTTCAGGGTTCGGTTCGGGTATTTCGGTTCTACCCGATTGGAACCGAAGTTTTTTATACATCCATTAAAGTGAACTCTTTTCTTTTACCCACTCAGATCCACCAAGGAACCAAAATAAATACTAATGTCTTAGTCTTAGTATGAACTCCTATTTTCTAGTTTTGATTAAAGTATTAACAGTTTCATATAACAATAATAATTAAACAAATAACCTTCTTTTGAATGAGACTTGTTTACAGCCTACTAAGGAGTTATTCATACACTTCAAACCAAAAAGTCTCACCAAAGCTTTTTCAATAGTTCTAATGTCCAAAATACACATCAAACTATAACAACACAAGTATCTTGTTGTCTTGTTGACCTTGCACAATTGTTATAACCCTGCATTATTAAAGAAATGTCTTTACATAATAATACAACAAAAACCGAAATCATAAACTAAACTGACTTTATTGGCCAAACATCCTATAAAATCTAGTATATTTGAGATTCGAGCGGTTCCGCGGTTCTGGTACCGATACCCGCGGTTCAGGATCGAACCGAACTGAGAATCGAAACTTGCAATATTGAAGAACCGAGAACCGGACCGCGGTTCCAAAATTCGGTTCGGGTTGGGTCAGTTCCGGTTCAGTTCTCGATACATATGCTCACCCGCAGACATCAGAAAAATCCCCTGACTTACAAATGTGAACATGAAACCAAAGATTAATTGGTGAGTAATGATAAGAGAAAATGAATGTATAACACTTGTCAAAGTATGAATGACACGACGACAACGATACTCAATCCGTCTGAGCAGGATATAGGGGACGTGAGATGTAAACAGGCCATACCTTTATCTTTGAGAAATCTGCGGGTAAGGAGACTACTAGATAGACCTTCGGCTAAGGGTATGAAAATGAAAACGATAGAACAACCAATTTTTTTTAAAAGCACGATAATGTAAGGGAACATGGCAGGTGAAGATAAGAAAGCAAAAAGCTTATGGCAGACAAATGACACATGACAAACAAAGCATAAAGGCAAACAATGCAAAATACCAAATGAACCAAACATGCATAAGATAAAAGAAGCAGAGGAATCAAATACGAGAAGGCAAACAGATAAAAAACACAAGAGTAAAAAGAAGGCATACAATGTAAAAGAGCAAAAAGAGCACATAAAGCCACCAAACAAAGGCATAGCACTTAAACAAGGCAAAAAAGATTTTTAAAAAAGACTTATAAAGCAATGGGACAATAGCATAAAAGCAAAACACGCAAGCACCAAAAGGATCAAACAATCAAAAGACTAGAGAAGCAGAGTATGTCAACATATGAATGAAAGTGGGCCTATTTGTATGTCTATTAAGTAGATTTATTTATACTCTAAGGCTAATGGGAGTGGGCGTAACTTTCACCCGGTGAGTGACCAACTCACGAGTAAGACCCAAAACAACATCAACTACTCACGAGTGAGTGAGGATAAAAAGCAAGGCGAAAGGTGAGTGAGTCACCACTCGGTTACCATGCCACTTTTTTGTTTTTAATTCTTTTTATTTGATTTGTGAGTGTGTGTGGGATATTAATGGGGTATATTTTGTATAAAGTGGGTTTTTAATGAAATGTGAGTGACTCATGACCAAAACATATGAAAAGTGAGTATGAGTGAGAGGAAGTGAGAGGAGAAGGAAGCTGACATGACGTTAAAGTGAATGATGAGTGAATGCATACCACTCCCTTTAGCCTAAACTTTTGACAAAAAATGTATGCTAAATAAACCAGGTACATATAACAAATGCAGTCTTATACAAAGTAAACTTTTTGGATGGAGCATTAATCCTGGATGGAGTGAATCGCAAATGTAATCGTTGATTATGCATTAAAATCAGATATGAATCTTCATGTCTTTAAGGTCGATTTCGTAAAGGTTTTCGATAGTGTACGTTGGGGGTTCCTTTTGATTTCGCAAAGGCTTTATGAATGATTTAAACGTCTTGGTTTCAACGAGTCTTCTTGGGTCTCGTGTCCATGATGAGGGTGGTCATCACTTTCTTTTTCTTTTTCTTTAAGTCACGCATGATAAAGAAGGTTTTAGTGATAGCAGCGCGTGGCCGTGTAGGCGAGGTTGAGCCCTCGCCCTCCATTAGGTACGAAATAAACATTCCAATTTCTTTAAACATGGAGGACACGTGTTTATGTTTTAATAGAAATTTTAGATGCAAAGAATATGCATTATTTGCCTCACAATTTGATAGAAAGACCCGGATGTGACTTGTCTTTTTCGGTTTTTATACTTTTTTAATATGAAATAACTTATGACCCTTAAAAAGTAAAGTCTGCAACTTTTAACAAGTTTTGGTAAGTGTTAACCATGCATATAGCGTTATGGTTAACATGTATATATATACTTACCATACAAAGATTTGACCATAGTATCGACTTATAACTTGCAAGATTCTATCAAAAATGGTATGTTTATTATGGCTATAGCTAACAATAAATAGAATCTTTGTCATGAGAGCATTTGATATGGATGAAGATTCTCATGTTGATCTCAACATAATATATCATGTTAGGTTTATTGTGAGATTAAATAAATAAGTGCCTCTTGAATTTCATTAAAAAAAACTTTTATACAATTATTTTAATTATGATTGGTTAACATGATATGTCAAGTTACCATTAATTTGAGAGGATTTTGATCCATCAAGTACTATCACAAGCTAAAAATAATTTTTTGGTGTCACTTCAGCGTCACTCAACATAACCATTTTTAACACTCAAACATCAAAATACTGCTTCACTCATAACACCCATTTTACATATTATTTAAACCCACATACCCAATTAAAACACAACACTCATACACAAAATCTATTTAAAAAACAAAACGCGAGAATCGGCGTAAACCACTTTATTGGCGTGAGATTTGGCTCATAAAAGGTGCGGTGTGGTAACGCGCCATTTACCCATGCACATACGACACGATACTCAAGGCTTTAGAAATTATATGTGTTCCTAAAATTTATTTGTATTACATTATGATGTATTTGAGACCTTTCCAAAATGAAAACTTAAAAAGTTCAAACAACATACTTACTAATAATGGAAAATGAAGTTACATCTAGAAATTAAATGTATTAAATGTGTGGACTTATAACAGTTTTCCAATTTAATATTGTAAGCTAAACTTTGATTTTAACGAGGCTTGGTCACACCCATACGTTGCACCGAGCTTGGTCTGTGGAAAAAATTAGATTGTTACACTCTTGTTACAATTCTTATAGTTTCAACTTCATGTCAATTGTACTAAAGTTACGCAAGAGTTGTAAATTACTTTTATACCCATGCGTTGCACCAGACTTGTTTTTTGGAAAAAAAATTAAACTTTTCTATCAGGCGAAACCCCGCCATCCAAAAGACCATCGTGTACAGCTCAGGATCCTACTTGTACAGCTTGGGATCCTCTCTTATCAACGTGTCGCTTTCTACTCAATGCCACCAAATTTGGTTGCCTGCAAAAAAAATCAGCGACTTGTACATTTGTCATTCATAATTTAAACGTTCAAGAAAAGTTAATTGGTCCTACTCCAACTTACTAACAAATAATTGAGGCAATAATGAATAATGGAAGTAAAATTATCAAGATTTATATTATTTGATTGTCTGCAAGCAAGAGATGAAAATGTGGAATCTAGATCATATACATGAATAACACAAAGACCATGTAGCAGCGATGACAACTTACAATAACTGGGCTATAGCGAGTCCATGTTATCTGTGGATTCTGTAGTTTTTGTAGCAAAGGTAAAAGATGTGATATGCATATATCCAGGAGGATCTGGTGCACGCACATGTGGACGTGCATTATTGATAGTCGGTGACTGTGTGCATTGCTCTTGAATAAAGGTTTGTGTCGTTGTGAACATAAACATCGGGATGTGTACCTATGTGTGTGGATGAAGAATGAGTCAAGATGCTAATGAAATGTTGTAAGACTAACTAAATTTGCAGCAACTTACGTGGCAGTGGATGGGTGACAGTGTCATTTAAGAAGGAACTTGTACCCGCTAATGAGACTTGTGAAGCAACATGAGGTTGAAAATATTCGGAGTTGTCTCGGTGTGATGCTGCGGCTGATGCAGTCTTCTGATGATTGTTCTACGACGGAGGAAGATTCCAGGTCCATGGGAAAAAGATTTGGTGCAGAACCGAAACATCCGTAGAAAATTTCTCACATTTGGTTACTTACACACACCCTAAGAATGGATCATCGGATGTGGTCTTCAAAACATATATTCCTTCTGCAATATAATCTTAGTTTTCATATTGTATACACGGTAAAGGATAAGGTAAGTGTTACACAGGTTTCAAATGATATTCCAGGATCGATATATTAACAAGATTGACAAGAATTTGTTCTTTATTACTAACAACATAAAGTGTTACATTGTTTACAGAGACACACCTTATAACATGAAATGACTAATCTATTTATAAGGTTCCAACCGGTATGTTGAACCATTGTGTCCTTTCCCAACCGAAATAACTAACTTCTGTAACTAACATAACTAACTATAACCGCTATTCGGTTATTAACTAACAAACTAACACAAACAGCCCTTTGGCTATATTTTCCTTCTGACAGATTTATTCTTAGTTTTCATATTGTATACACTGTGAAGGATAAGGTAAGTGTGTAAGGTGAAGTGCAATCTTGATAAGTGCGTAATGTGAAGTGCAATGTGGGGATGAAATTTAGATAAGTGTGTAATGTGAAGCGCAGTTTTAACTTAAGCAACAACAAGATCGTAATGTAAGGGGCAATAATTTTAAGGTAAGCAACATCAAAAGCGTAGTGTAAGGGGCGATGTAACACGAGCAATAGATTTTGGCAAACTAAATTAAGGAAGCACGAATGCAAATGTAGTCAATATCAGTAATCTTTATATGAAACAACATTGTATATAAGACTATAAAAACCCAAATAGATACATGCAGATGAAACAAATAAGAAGGGACGTAGCAGAATCGAAATCTACTTGTTTAAGGTTGATAATTGCTAACATTGGTGTGTGTTTGGTTTTTAATAAAGAAAAGAAAAGGAGGGGTTAATGAGGAACATATATTGGATACTGAGACATGGTAAAAGCATTCCTAATCAAACTGGTTTGATTGTTTCATCCATGGTTAGTTAGTTTCCCACTTTTCTTTTCTTTAATTATCTTACTTTAGTCTGATAAATTTATTTCATCATCTTGTTCTGGTCAAACTTAAAATTCTCATGAAATCTTTAACCGAGTATTGGATTATGTGACATTCTTTTGCAATAAAATGGTAGACACATTTGGAATTGCATTTAAGTAAAACATACCTAACCCTTATGAAAAGGGAAAATGAGACACAAACCCGGTAGGCGCGACAAGACAACTATAGAAAGAAAGTCAACAGCTGCAAAGAAGATGCATACAAACCATTTTGTAATAATGTTATACATCTAAATTCAAACTTTTATATATTCGAATTCGTCGATAATGTAAATTGTAGGTAACGAATCATCAAAAAATGCAAGAAAAGATATGGAAATCGAACACAGTTCCCAGCAACACCCTTGAAGGTTATTGACAACCAAATTGCAGTTTTTGGTAGAGACACTTTCTCAGGCCCAAACGGCTTCCACAAAAACGATAATTCTTCTATCCGCTCTTGCTGGAGTTTGTGATGCTAGGACCTAAGAACAAAACATAAATATACTTAATGACATAACCAAAAAGTCAAAGTCTTTTAGACCCTTGTGAAAAGAAGTGGCCAAATTTGTAGGTCGGGTCAGCCAAAATCACTTTTTGCCCGAAATTATACAATTTTTTTGTAATTACTTGACATGTCAATAATGATTTAAAGCTTACTAATATCTCAATACTAATCTAATTTGCAATCTACTTTAGGCAACTTTCAATATGTTTAACCAATTTGAACCGTTTCTTTTGAGCCACTTGCATTTTCCCCTTTGGCATTTTAGAAATAAAACACAGGCCTAATCGATCCATTTAAGCGGATCCGTTTCAAGGGTCGTTCCGATTCTTCTGGAATTTGTGTTTCTTCTTCTAAAGCTTTCATTAGCCAGTGAAAAGAAAGGCGTTAAAATATCAAAAATAAATAAAACGTCATCTTAGAAGACAATTATCATTAACAATACAGTTATGAATCACAGAAGTTACATACCTCAGCTTGCTCGAGTTTCTTTTTTTGCTATGCTGCCTGAAAGATGACACCAATGAGAAATAAAGGACTAAATCCTTTTGATACGAAATGAAGGTGGCACTTTTGAAACTTTATTGCTTCGGGTATTTCAACTCTTGGGTTCTCCTTTGTTAGCTGTGGGTTTTCAAATACATAAAAAATACATTGTTTACATAAGGTAACAAAAGAGAGACAGTTACTAAATTCGGGCCGAATATCTAATCCTACATACTCCATCCCTTTTAAAAAAATGTCCATATTTTCATTTCCCTAACGTGCAATCGAATATCAAGTTGATGCGTCAGTAAGAAGTTATATGTCTGGTCACATCCTTCATGTTCATCCAACTCAATCACAAACACTCTCTGTTCCATAACAACAATATCAACTGTATCTTTCCATGAAAAATGATCCTCAGTTGCAACAACAAGATATAGCAATATGGCTTGCACTTCATATGAAGTTTAAGAATCTTATGGTTCCACAAACATACATCGAGACCATCTGTTCGTTTTTATCGCCCAAGAGAGAGATCAGGATGATCCTCATGATGATGCTCATCCTGAGGGGGAGAATAGTGCAAAGCGGTACAGAAGACATCTGAGGTTCAAGCAATATAGTGTACTGGGAGAAGTCATCGTCTGGACAAAAGTCAATGAGAAGAACGTACGGTCCATCAACTTCAGGTTATCAAGAGCGATGTAGATGATTAGATTTTTGGACTGTTCTTATGTTAGATGCTGATGAAATACCGACGAAGCAAGTGTCACAAGATATTATGGAAGAAATATCTTTAACTATGATGAACAAAGTTAAGAAAATGACTGATGATGATGTTGAGACAAAGGATGTACTTCAGGACGAATCGAGCTTCAATATCATATTGATCTGGATGAAGAATTTTTGAAAAGATGACATTGTTTGAGGAAAGTTAAGAAAGAAAATTATTTGTTTCTCCCAACATCCACAATAGACCACCACCTCTTGTTCAAAGCTCGTCAAAAGAGATCCTGAAAAAGCTCCAGCACTATCTCTATTAAATCAAGATCATGTGTATATGAAGGAAAGGAGTTCAGGCCCCGAGGAAGATAGGTATTGTTATTCACAAGTTTCCTGTAATTATTTTCAATGATGATTGATATTGAAGATCGAACTTCAAGATAGGTAAATAAGTGTGTTAAAGAAAATGGTAATCCTCTTATGCTCGATAATGGTGTTGAACTTTGGAAGAATTACTCATTGCGAAAGATATTCTATATAAAGAAACAAAAAGAGCCTGGGGTGAAAACCCAAAGGGAAGAGGTTTATTCAAATTCAAAGGATCATTCCAAGTCATCAAGACATACTGAGAATTGGGTCATGAACACAAGTTTATCACTGAGATAGTTGCAAGAAGAGCTAATGAGTGCATTGTGTCGATTACCAAGCCTGATTACAAAGAATCTCAATAAGAATGATATTGAGGTTATGTATTGCCTGATTATGATGGCCAAGGTCACCGGACTATGCAGAAAAGGTTGCTATGGTTCTTTATCAGTATCATCAGAAGTTTTGTGAATGGGAAAGAGTGCCATGATTTTCAACTTGGAATTGAAAAGGTATCAATTGGAAAGTTAACCTCCTGCGCCACAATATCTTTCCCAGGGATGTAGAAAAGCAAATCAATGTTTCTCCATCATCTATGAGCCCTGTGCAAGAATATTAGACAAGAATAGCAAAGAATAGAAAAGGGTCGATGAGACATTCAGTGATTCCATAAGTTTTGTGCAGCAACGCTGGAAACTGAGTATTAAAAGGATTAAAAGAGTTACAATAATGTTGGTAAGTTTGGATATGTACAAGAGAAATACCGCTGATGAAGTTGTGTTTTCTGATTTGTTTTAAAGAGATATAGAAGTAAGATTTAAAGTATCGTAATCAAATGAGAAGATGGGAGATGTATGTGAATGGAAGACCACTTGGACCTCGAAGAGAACGCCCAGAATAATCGACCCTTAGGGGGAGATTGTTAGGTTCATAAAAAGTGTCGATTATGTGGTTTAGTTATATTTAGTTAATAGTCTTTATTTTGTTTAGAATAAAGTAGCTTGTAATAAGGTTATATTATGTAAAAGAAAGATAATAGCATTTTTTACCAAAGATTAGGGACTAGAAGTGAAAATTTAATGTGAAAGGATATGCTCCTCCTTCTCCTATAAATACCCCTCTAATCATCATTAGAGGGTGATGCCTTGTAATAAACATTTTCCCTTTCACACAACTCATTCATCCTTATCCAACATGTGTTTGAAAGATTTGAAATTGAAATTTCAAATTCTCTCCCCTTTTTATCCAAGTAAAAAATATTCTCTTGTACCTTAACTAGCTATTTCAAATCTTTAGTTGGATCTCAACTAAGTGAGCTAGACTTTGAGGAATACTCAAACAACCTTTTTCCGATAATTTTTTTCTCTCTTAACTATATCCAATAAGCAAAGCGCTTTTAATACTTCACAAACGCTTTTATCAAATGGTTGTTTAAGTTGGTTGACCTTGAGTGTAAGAATAAATGAAAGGTCATAGCGTGAAGTGCAATTGAGGGTTTAACAAAAACGGGTAATTAAAAAGTCAAGAACCCAAAAAATAGCTTCGGGTCTCTGGCGCGCTGGCCACGCGCTGACGCACGGCCAGCGCGCCACACACGAGGTTATTTTTCCACATTTAGGTTCTTGGCCTATAAATACCCCTCCTTAGCCTTTGTATTCCTCACCTCTTGTAAATATTATTTCCTCTCTTTTCTCTTCTCCAATCCTCTAAGTCCCACATGAAGTGTTTCAAACTTCTCATTTATCATTCTATTGAAGTGAACACATCTTCGCAGGAGAGCCACACAAGTACCTAATCCATACTTGTGTGTTTTTTCGAGGGTCTTCTTTTTCATACCCTTTCTTTAGGGTTAGGGATATTTTGATTGAGGTTTTAGAGGTGTTGTTGCATGGGTTATTTGAAGATTGATTGAGGTTTATTAAGGGTTTTGATTGTGGTTTGAGTTTTGGTATTTTCTTGTTTTGGTAAATCATCTTCAAGACTTGCATCCAAGGGTTTCTATGATAAATGATTATGGAACAAATAAGAGGTTTTTGCAAGTATTTTTAGTTGGGGTAGCTTTTGTTGGGTAGAAATTATTGTAGAAGCAAGAAGGGTTGATTGTTGTTTTCATTCACTAGCATTTTTAGCTTCTTTGAAAAATCCTTGATCTCTATAAATTCTCTTGTAAAAGTATTTCATCATTGATGTATTTTCTGTAAATGAGGTGTTTTATCATTATTGATTATGTATTGGTAATTTATATGGCTTTGTACACAAGATTTTTGAGATAGAAACTTGATTTTGTGGGATTTGTAACACTTTTGAAATGGCAGATTTAGACCACAAGGTTATAGGGTGTTTTTTGTATTGTATATGACCTGGGAAAATTTGGAAAAAATAATAGAAACCTAGATAATTGTTTTAGCTTCACGTGGCCGCTTGAATCGAAGTAACGATGTCCGATGAGTGATTTATGACCAAAATGGTAAAACTAGTCGAAAAATGCACCCAGATTTTGATTTGAATATAAGTCCTAAAATTTGTACAGAAACCCCCAAGTATGTAAAACTAAAAGTTGTAGATATTAGGCTAACCTAAATTTTGCCTCATGTTTCGGCCTCTGCGGACGTACGGTTTAGGAGATACGTCCGATTTAGTGAGAAGGTAAAAATCTGGAAAAACTTAGCTTTGGTAACTAAGGGTAAATTGGTAATTTCATACATGTTAAGTAACTTGTAAAGTCATGGGGCCCACTAACCTGTAAAATAGACTTAATTATCTGTCCGTAGGCGTAAAAACCAAATGAAGACCATTTACGAATTAAGAACTATAAGCCCGAGAAGTTGGGTAAAATCTGAATTTTAGGATAAACTATTTGTTTTGGACTTATAAAGAATGTGAATGAATTTTATTGATGGGCTTATAAGTAATAATATAGATACACTAGATTCAAGGCCCGCCCGTTGGGCGACGAGTTTTAAGGTATTATTAGAAAAAAACATTGGCATTTTGATACTTGTTGGCTATTGTGTTTTATTGTTTGAACTATTGGCTATAATTTACATAAGTTATGGTTGATATAATGTTCACAAAATAAATGTAATTAGCAAGATATGCTATAAGATTATATTGTGAAACATTTATTTAGCAAAGAAACAATCTGATAAAATATAGTTATAGATTGTTATGAGATAACGTATAAAATACAAAAACTAATGAAATAGTATTTTTGAAAAAATAGTCATTACAATAGGCTAATGAAAACGAATAAACTCAAAGTTGATGAAGGACTTCTTTAAAGATTATTACTGATAACAGAATTCTCTAAAAACTATTATTTATTACAAAACTAGATTCAAGGCCCGCCCGTTGGGCGGCGAGTTTTAAGGTATTATTAGAAAAAACATTGGCATTTTGATACTTGTTGGCTATTGTGTTTTATTGTTTGAACTATTGGCTATAATTTACATAAGTTATGGTTGATATAATGTTCACAAAATAAATGTAATTAGCAAGATATGCTATAAGATTATATTGTGAAACATTTATTTAGCAAAGAAACAATCTGATAAAACATAGTTATAGATTGTTATGAGATAACGTATAAAATACAAAAACTAATGAAATAGTATTTTCGAAAAAATAGTCATTACAATAGGCTAATGAAAACGAATAAACTCAAAGTTGATGAAGGACTTCTTTAAAAACAACATTGGTTGTGTAATTGCAATAATTGTCATCTTTATCACAACATAACACCTTTAGACCTTTTTTGCTCTTTACTCTTGATACAGCCACATGCAGTCTGTAGAACAATCTTTCGGTTCAATCTTGACCTGAACCATCCTCTTCATTCTTTTTGCTTGTGCTTCATCCTCATCATAATCATCAAGGTCAATGAATATTCGTTTTCCTGGTCTAGAACCTCCTGCATCACTTTCAATTGACATAGAGCTATGCTCACCATCTCCATGACTTGCATTTCCTTTAGATGCAACGTAACTTGATTTTGGTGTTTAATCTATTTTGAAAGGAATGCTGTCAACATTAGTGAACCTAGATGAATTGGCATTGCTTGGTTCAGAGTTTTGCAGGTCAACTTCGGGATCCTATAAAAGTGTTTCACTTAATAACTAATAATGTGTAAACATATATAAAATAAGCTATTCAATTTATGATAATTAAAGACGTCAATGATAAAGATGTACCTCTTTGATAAAATCCTTCTTGAACATGGTAATCATAGCTTCATCTTGTGATAGCATCTTGACCTGGTACACATGATTAGTATTGTTGATATGGTCATCCGTGTAATGGAACCTAAACAACAACCTTTTCCCCACCAAGACATTCAACTCGTCTGGGAAGTAATCATCATAGTTTTCACCATGTTGTCTGATGAGATGCACACATTGTTTGTCGCTCAACTTGAATACCAAATCATCACAAAGCAACAAAGACGCTGACCCAGTGTCATAGATCACTCGAACAATGACTTTAAATCTGGCATATAAATTAAAATACAAAAAACCTATCATTATACTGTAAAATATTTTGTTAAAACAATACCAAAAATAAACGGGAATAATGTGTGTCCACCTCATGCCTACACCAGATTACCCTGCAATATTGGTTGGAACTTCTTGATATCTTGGTTTCTAACTGTGGCTTGCACTTGATTTACCCCTGCAATATTAATTTATTTTGCAGTTATTGTAATTGTAAATAATATATATGCATTGCAAAATGATATTGTAAAATACTTAAAATATGAAATTAGTTTTACACTTTACGAACCGCTTGATCTTGCAATAGTGCATCTAAGCTCCACACCTCATTAGCTCTTTGTTTTGGGTGTGACTTTCAAATACTGATCACATGTGGCAGTATCTTGGCATCATTAAGCATGGGATCGAGGTCACATAACTAAGTCATATTTTGCTCCATTTCTTTAACTGCAAAGAGAGAAAACAACATTAATGTTTCCGATATAACAAAAATAACAATAAAACTCAAACATCCATGACATTGAAAAATTCAAATCTTTACGGGGGCTGTGTATAGATATTTGGAGAAGAGATGAAGATGAACCAAAGTGAGTGTAATTGTGTGTGTCTGCCTGGTATTTATACTCAATGCAGTAGGGTTTGACATTGATTTGAATTAGTTCAAATTTAGTAGATAACTTTGGAAATGATTTTATCATTAAAACTGATTATAAAAAAGGAATGTTTGAAAAATATGTCAAAAAGATTTTCGGTTTTATGTTTGAACATTAATGTTTTTCAAAAAAGTTCCTATAATTTTGTACATTAATAATTTTCGGTTAAGGCTTTATGTAATTACCTCGTTGACTCAATTAACGAGAAGGTGAAAATAGGTACGTGTCAAAAAGAGTTTCGTTTTAATTCTTTCAATATTAATGTTGTTCAAACTCTTCTATATTTTTTAACATTAATGATTTTCGGTTAAGAGTTCTGCATTAATGATTTTCGTTAATTAATGGGAGGGTTTTGTTATATGTTTTCAGCCGTTGATTATTTTTGTTTTTACACGTGTCATTCTCTAGATTTTTTGCCTCAAGATCAACTTATCAAAAACCTTCTTTTATATAGGTTATAGATTTTTTGTACGGGTTTATTTTTTGGTCTCATGGTTAATAGTTTTTTTTATATGGGCCTATGTATTGGGCCTCATGGCGCGGATATTTTTTTATCTGAATAAAGTCAGTATTTTGTAAATTTTTTATTATGTTGTGCCGAACAATTTTTTTTTAATATTATTTTGTGCGGATTTATTTTTTTGGTCTCATGTTTTATAGTGGTTTTTTTATATGAACTTATGTGTTTGGCCTCATGGCGCGGGTATTTTTTGATATGAATAAATCAGTACTTTTGTAATTTTCTTTTTTTATTTTGTGCCGAGTATTTTTTTATTCCGTATTTATATTAAAAAAAAATTGGGCCGGACCAAACTGGGAGCCCATTAGGCCGAACACTGTAGCCACTAGACCCAAGAAAACAACCCAATATTAGCCCATTATGAAAACGACAATGTCGTTTTTGTAATGGTAAATGTATGTTATATAATTGCTCATTTGTTCATACGCTAGTACATGTGTATGTATTAAAGAGAAAATAACCAATTTATTAACCGATGATATAAAGTTAAATTAGTTATTTGAGATGCTCATGACTATATGAAGTCCATATCATTGTTGAAGCAAGTTTTTGTGTTTTGTAATTTAACAAAAGATGATCTTAGATACTGTAAATTTGGTAAAGTCAATAACATTGGAGATACTTTTATCATGATACATGTAAAGCAAGTGTTTTAGGTTCTAAATTTATGTCTACGTTGTTGATTGTTAAATAGTCGATATTGTTAGTACGGTTAACGATTGTGCACTTGTGGTGTTAGAGACAGCGAGGAGATTGGGGTGTTATATTACTAGGTTGATGGTAATGCGAAGCGGTGGATCACATCCACCCGACACCACCGCGCCTATTACAGCGGGGCAATGTTTTTGTTGGGTATGGTGGCCACATAACGCTTGCACCGTCTTTTCGTTTCCAACGAGCAAAAATCCTATTTATGACGGCTCATTTTGGACGTTTGTAAAAAAATATCATTCATACCCTGTCAGTTTTATACACAACCTCTCATTCCATGTTTATATTTAGGGTCTGTTTGGTGCGTTATTATGATTCACTATGGATATCGGTTTGATTATAGAGTAGAATGGGAATCGAATTAAGCAAAAGAATCAATGTCATAAAAATTGTTTGGTTTGACATTTCATAGTTTGGTTTTAGAGTTTTGTGGGTCCAAGTCAAATGTCACTCTTTTTATATATGCATAAATAAATATTTTATGTTTGGATAAGGATCCTTTTATGTTCATTTGAATATGAGAGGTAATGTTTTGCTTTATGTGATTGTACATTTGATTAAAATAATTAAATGAACAATCAGATAAAGCAGAACATTACCTCTCATGTTCAAATGAACATGAGAGGATCTTTTTCCTTTATGTTTAATTAATGGTGGGTCACCCTCAATGAATATGAAACCACCCAATAGAGGTTGGTATAGCTAGTATGGGTTTTTGGCGCGGATTCTAAAAAATTGATTCAAAAATAATCTTACCAAACAAGTGTATATGGGAATGAATGTATTACTTGATTACTAGACCCGCACACCAAACACTTCCTTACTCTTGTTTTGTTACCTTATACAAAAGGGTTAATACACAAAAAAGTTACTAAAGTTTGGCCAAATGTTCACCTAAGTTACTATTGTTTTTTTTGTTACAGATAGGTTACTCAAGTATAGGCAAAAGTTCAACATAGACCCAAATTTTAGCATAGACCCAATGAACCAATCCTAGCCACTCATTTTTTCATCAAAATAAAAAAAACTCACTTTCCACCTCTTTTTTAAAAATTAAATATCTCACAAACCGTTAATCGTTACGCAAAACAAAACATACCATTGCGACGAGAATTAAATCATCTTTCTATAGAGGGGCACTTCTATATACTTTCGACGAAATTTTTTTCGAATTTTTTTTAGTTACGTCTGGAAAAAATCACATGTGATTTGTATCACAAATCACATGTGATTTTATGAAAATCACATGTGATTTTATGAAATCACATGTGATTGTGATACAAATCACATGTGATTTTTTCAGACGTGCCTAGAAAAAAAAATCGGAAAAAAAGTTCTTCGAAAGTATATCGAAGTGGATGTCTACTGAAAGATAAAAAAAATACTCGTCGCGATGGTGTATTTTTTATCGTTTGACGATTTACCGTTTACAAGATATTTTATTTTAAAAAAAGAGATGGAAAGTGGGTTTTTATTATTTTGATGAAAAAATGAGTGGCTAGAATTTGTTCATTTAGTCTATGCTAAATTTTGAGTGTATGTTGATCTCAACTCACTACTAATAAACTAAGGGCACGTTTGGTACAAAGAATTTTAGAGATTAGAAATGAAGCAGAGAATTGGATTTCTTAGAAATAAAATCCAGAGAGATAGTTTATTGAATTCCACTGTTTGGTAGCGTCAGAGAATTGAAAAAAATAATAATCACGCAAATATTTTTTTTTCCTTTTAAAAAAGATTTAAATAGAAAAATAAATAAATGAACAAATAATAATAATAAGAAAGATTATTATTATAAATAATAATAATAAATAAATAAATAAATAATTAATAATAAATAATCAATAATAATAATAAACTATAAAAATAAAAATAATAATAAATAATAATAATAATATTAACAAATAATAAAATATTATTAAATAAATAATAAATAATCAATAATAATAATAAACTATAAAAATAAAAATAATAATAATAATAATAACAAATAATAAAATATTATTATATAATAATAAACAGTAAAATAATAATAAAAAAATAATTAATAATAATAATAATAATTAATAAATAAAAATTACAATAATAATAAATAATAATAATAAAATAAATAAATTATTATTATTATTATTTTAATATTTATAATAACAATAAATAATAACAATAAATAAAACGTAAATAAATCTCTTTTATTTTGTGGCTCAAATGAATTCTCACAAGTGAGCAATGGTTTCCACATCAATTATGATGGACACAAAGTACAATGAACCCAACTCCTCAAAGAAATCAAATCTCCACCATTTTTTTTTCTCTACCAACTAAACAAAGGAAATCAAATCATTTCCATTTCTTTATCTTGAACTCCTTGTACCAAACATGCCCTAATGGAACTATATGTTTATTGGGTGCATTAATGTTTGTCCAACCTCGATGTAATACGTAACATGTATAACTGCCTCTAGTCCCTTGTTATAGATCTTGTTTTTTCAGTTGTTGGCGTTCAAGAAAAAATATTACTAACGAGTTTGTATAATTAGTCAAGCATCTTCATGAAGTTAATTATCCCACTGAATATCGTAATTTTTATAGATAGTGTGTTTGTGTAATTAATTGTACATGTGTTGTATACTTGTGATGAACATGTACAAGCATCTTTATATCCCTCCAGCAGAAAATACCAACAACATGAACATGAACATCATGCATCATTCAAGGAAAACAAAGTTTCCCAAAATTATTAGACACATTAAACACCAAAAAGAAAACATATCGATAGGGTTTGCAACTCATCCTGGTACCGCTTTAGACCGATTAGGATACTTCAAATGCAGTCTAATATGATATGGTACGACAAGATCAGTATCACGATCATCTCTCTGTGTCAAAACCGCAACTCCACGTACAAAAGCAAAAGAGCCTGTACCCCCCACAACAGTCAATTCATCTTTTCGACCATTGCCCAAGTTTTTTGCCTGAATACTAACACTGCCTGAGTATTCATGTGTATCAAAAGTGAGATAAATAATGTTAAACCCTGAGCGTGCAAATTGTTCAGCTGGGATAATGAAGCCTTGAGCTTTACCAATAACTCGTGAAGTATTCTTCGGACCTTCAGTTAAGACACGATGGAAGATCAAGGCGCCTGCATCCTGTGGTGCCACCGCGTGTGTATTAGGCATGGTGGCGGTTTTCGGCTGTTGGATGTATAAAGATAAGGCCAACCATGGTTTTGACGATGAATTTCTATGGGGAAGTGGTGAAAGGGTGGCTAAAAGTATGACCACAAGTATAGCTAATGTTACTGATACACAAAATGTTATGTTGTTAGATAGCATTATTCGTGATATATGATACTAGCTCCCCTGTGTTTGATGTTTTTATTAAGATTCTTAATGTTTTTGGCCACCTGATTCACCTTTTGCTACCAAATCCACCCATATACCATGTGCCAGTGGGTATATATATATATATATATTTAAATACATCACCATAACAAAACTATATGATGTAGTGTGTAAAACGGGATAACAAATTGAATCTGTTGATTCACACGAATACCAGAAACAATCTTCCAACTATCGTTGATTCAAAAGAAT
>BQNB010109183.1:0-22804 GCA_026074375.1 Tanacetum coccineum | reverse complement strand
GGTAAGCACTTTGCCTGTGGGTTTCCATACTTGCCTAACTTGCTTAACTTTGCGCACAACATTATGAATATTATGAATAAAGAGGGATGCCTTAACAGATTGCAAATAATCAACCACACACACATCATGATTTGCAAAAATTAAACATTTGTTACATGTTTGGCAAATAGAATCAGAATTCGAATTAATTACAGTACGCTTAGAGCTACTACTAGAATCAACACGATTCGTGGTTCTTAAGTTAGACTTATTTATCTTAGCTGGAGAGATCCTATTTTTCTTGGTATTGCTCCTAGGCTGTGATCCGCTAGCATTGGTGCAACAGTTTACTCCTTTAGAAAGAGACACGGGGACATTAGTCTTCTAAGTGTTCAGTTGCTCAATTAAGTTGTTGGTTAAGTTCTCAATTAAGTTGTCCGCTAGAGAGAGTCCTCAATCAAGTTAGGAGTTGTCAGCAAAGTGTGGTGGAACATATGTGGATGGTGGAGTTGTAGATGATTGTAAATAGTATTGTTGGTATGAGACATTAGACATCAAAGCAAGAGGATCCACAGTGTGTTGAGTGAATCGTTCCAACATCATTTTATTCTCATTGGCATGTGCCTCGTGTTGCTTCAGGTGAGCATACAACTGATCATATTTGGAGTCCCTCAATCATCTGTTCAGTTTCACTGCTGTTACAAATCAACCCCATTCTGGCAACATGTTCTTCACAAACTTTGAGTTCAGCTGCATTCTGGACATGATTATCTTGATGTTCCGTATGTCATTGATGAGTTTGGCAAACCGGACATAGTAGTCGTGAATGGTTTCTCCTTTGTTCTGACAGAAGTGTTCAAAGTCATCATACAGTTGTGATTCTCGGTCTTCTTTGGTTAATTCCGAACCTTCCAGAAGCATCTTCACATTGTCCCATATGTCCTTTGCATCAGTGTAATGATTGATGAGAGTGTAGATGTCCTTTGGTAACCCTTAAAGTAGGATGTTTGTTACCCGAATGTTAGCGTTGTACCTTTCCTTATCTTTAGGTGAGAGGTCAGAATAGACTCGAGGTCGTTCTGGACCTAGATGTAGGGCACCTTCAGTACCTTCAGCAAGTGTTTCCCGAAAAGTTCTCATCTGAAATGGTCCTTCATCAATTGACTTTAGGATATTCACACCATTCTGTTTTCCTTGACAATACAAACGAATGCGTTGTTGCCATGATGCAAAGTCAGTCCTATCAAGCATAGGTGGTCGGGTATCGGAACCGGCACATTGGATGTCTTCCGAAAGATTAGCCATCTTAATTGATTGTGAAATGATTAAGTTGATCGAACAATGATTAGTGATTGTATGTTAAAAGTGGTGATTGATTGTATGAAATGGTGAATTGTTGTTCAAGTTTGTTAGGATTACAGGTTGAAATTAGTCAATTTGAAAATTTTAGTCCAAATGTCCAAAAATCCACAACTCGCTGCCCTGTAACTCGCTGGATGTAACTCGCTGGAAGAGACTTGACAACTCGCTGGTAGGAAATTAAATGGACAGAGTTGCTGTTCACAACTCGCTGGAAAATTGTCTTCTATTAACTTGTAACTCGCTATATGTAACTCGCTGGGAGAGAGTTGACAACTCGCTAGCAAGAAGTTAAACTGACATAGTTCCTGTTCATAACTCGCTAGTATAAAGATCTTTAAAAAACCTATACTCGCTAGTCTTCAACTCGCTAGTATCCAACTCGCTAGTCTTTAACTCGCTACCTGCAAGAAGGGTTAACTCACTGCCTAACTCGCTACCTGCACAAGACGACAAGTCGCTGATACAGTACTTTCTGACACACAGTGTACTATGCTGACAACTCGCTAGTATAGTACTGTAACTCGCTACGAAGATCTTTAAACAGTGATTTAACTCGCTGGAATGAAAAAATTTGGATTTTCACCTAAAAACACCTAAAAACTACCATTTTGAACGTTTTTGCCTAGTTTCTTTTACACAACTTGGTACTAGAAGGATATAACAACTATAAAAACATACAATTTAACATCACAAACGTCAAGATCAAAGAAAACCAAGAACAAGACTATAAACCTTCAAAAACCAAACTTTTGATCAAAATTAACCAAGAAAACGCACACATAATCTAGCTAATCATCCCATGTGCTCTGATACCAATTATAGGATATTGGAAATCATAACACAATCGAATGACTAGTGGATTAGCCAAGTTCTAAAGAGAGAAAGTGAGAGAGAACTTTCTAGTGAGAGAAAACGAGCATGAATTATCTAAATGACTAACCCACCTCTTCTATGGCATGGAAGAGGCTTATATAGTAACAACAAAAACCGTCCATAAAGCCTTAGTAGTGGGCTTACACGTTGGGTTTAATACTCAGTCCATAACCGAATGTTATACATTAACTACTTAACTACGAACAACATTAAACGGTCATATACACGGGGTGGCCGAGTCTTTTTCTAATATCTAACATGATGCACTTCTAATCAATCAAAATTAGATTATGAAAAAACAACTTCACTTATTGTATTTAGATACGGTAGACTTTCTCAAGTCTTAACTTCTAAGAACGTACACATAGAAAACTGCAAACACAATAACCAAAAGCTAATATATTACTTACCAATACCGCGACATGCGCCATTAATCTAAACAACCTGTATTTCATTCAAAACAAACACATAGAACAATATAAGTTATCAATAGACGATTATGAAAGAAATTTGTAATACAACGGTTCGTTTTGGAATTGTTAGTTTTTGATTTACAAACCGTGGTTTAATTTGTCTATTAATATAATTGGTATTGTTATTTGTTAGGGTAAAAAGATTGATTCATCAGAGTTAAATTATGTCAACATGAACCTACCTCATTCTTCAAAAAAAAATTCAAACGTTTGAAAAGGGTAACTAGGAAAGCAAAGTTCGGGCTTCCACCATATACTCCTCTATCATCTACAACTCCTATCCTCGAGAAAAGACAGTCAAAGAGATTAAAGATGAATGCCATACCCATGGACAATTTTGATGATGATTGCCAAATCATCCTGTTAAAATATTGGCTTGAGGTACATTTATTTTTAATAAAAAATTATTTTGTCTTCTATTCATCTGTGTGTTAGCCTGAGTAATTTTTATATTCAGGATCCAAGACCATTTTCTAGAAACAGAAAAAGAAACCATACATGCTATGTAAAAGATCATAATACAATCGCTCATTCTCCTGAAATACCTGAAATCCCAGTTGTTCCTTGGGTAGAGGTATTTTTAAGTTTATAAATATTTGTCTTGAATAGTAGGGTTACATTCTTATTTTATAACATTTTTTTAGGATTTGTCAAGACCACCTAACAGCCACAACAGAAAGGTCACATTGCCAGCATATTTTGATAACATTTATCATTTACCGGCAAAGACTACCCATATTTTTTTGGAACAAAACTGGTCACAATGTTGATCGTGATTTCTGGTTAACTCTTTTTTTGTTTGTCCAATTAACAGCACTTGGATATATGGTCTGACCTAATGTGGAAATTTAGGCAGCCTGATGATGACTGGGCTATTGTCGGTCCATATTTCTATGCTTTAGTGATGCGGGGCTAAGTGCCTTTCTGGCAAGCTAATGGGGTAAAGTATCCTGTTCCTCGGACTGAAGTTCACCGGGTAAGTAATTCAAACATTTCTATTCTCATGCATGTACAATTGTTTATATATGTTAGGATATTAATGCATAGTTTTATATAGGTTTTCATTCAAATAAATGAACCCAAAAAACATTACTTCCTTACCGTGCTGCATATCATGTCCGGTGTGATAACATTGTATGACAGTCTTGGTGTGCCTCCGATGAAGCACATAGATTGGTGGAAAAAATGAGATTAGCTTTTGAGGCTGTTATACCAACTATCTAGATGAATGTGGGGTCTTAAAAGCTAAATGCATATCCATTGAAACTTATAAGGTAAAATTTGAAGTTGCATCTAATGTCCCCATACACGGGAACATTTATGAGGATTGTGGGGTTTGGGTTTGTATTTTTTTTGCACCGTTTATGTCAGAACTTGCCTGTTAGTACTGATCATAATCCTACCCATGTTAGGCTTGCATACCGAGAATACATGGTTGATTACCTTTGGAAGTATAGGATACCTGAACCAATATTTAAGAGTATTGCTAAGTGTGGTTAAGTCTTTTAGCTGTTCAATGGTCATCCTTTTGCGTTTTCTATGTTTTGGTTATTTTAGGTGCGATATGTAGATCAACTACTTGTACTTTGTACAACCTGTATGTGCACTTCATGAATTTGGTTTTAATATATATTTATTTTATCTTTTGTGTTTATTTTGTATCAAACATTAAGAATATAAACTAAAACTTTTAACCATTTAAGGAAAAAACTTGCGAACTTCATTCCAACATTTCTGTCATGATTTTTGCAAATAGAATGAAAATGATAACAAATACAGTAGCTAACACAAGGATTATCCTATCATGAAATTTAGTTTTTGACTTTAACATTCTTAACTCATCCTCTAACATCCCAACGATGTTTTTTGAAACCTCTATTTCTCCCACATTATTACATGGTAGCTCGCCATCTATATCTTGTGCTGGGAGATTGTCGTTACTGGATGCGGCCGAGAACTCGATATATTGGTGCAACAACAAGTCTTTGTAGTATTGTGATGGGAGCTCGTCATCAATGAATCCAAAAAGTCCACATTTTTTGACTAGACATTCTTTGAACCTCCTACCTGGGTTTGTGTTCGTCCATGCCACTTGTACTTTAAGTGGCAGTGGAATTTTATAGTTACAATGACTTTTATTAGCAACGTCTTCATCAGCGTAGCGACTAATAAATCTACTACGTGATGAAGATGAATGCATAGCTATTTTGATATATTTTAATCTAAAGTTGTTGCACATTGGTTGTAGTATTTATAAGAGGGTGGGAAACTTATGTGAAGTTATGACCCCTATATAGTTTATTTTAAACGTAAAATATCTACCACTAGTTAAGAAATATTACTTGATTTAATAGAAACATTCCTTCATTGAAAAAAATACATGCTAATAGAAAAACATAAATTATAATTAATACTGCAACGTAGTGATTAAACTAGAAAAAAACACTTTTAGATAGCTCGGTAGTTACTAATGAGTTGTTGCTTCTCATTGATAATTTTCATCACTTCTTCCCTAGCGGCCTTCAACGTGTCTGTAACACGCCTATCAGAATCCGACGTCATAAGCAGAGTGTGGAGACCGTAGCTATTTAGTGGCTGGTCTAGAGGTAGTGAATGGACCCTCTTTTCCTCCTGAGCTCGTGTACGCATCTGTTGTAGATAACGAGTCATTTCACCCAATAGATTGTTAACCAACATGACCTCCTTTTCTAACTCTGTGTTAAGTTGCTGTAGTATACTATCTCGCAACTCTGTTTGTTCGTTAGCCATAGTTTTAGTTAAAGTGAATGTATAATGTGTATGAAATTAGTTTGGTATTTATAGGCTTATTATGTTAGCTTTTTTAATGCGGATAAGTGTAAAATTTGAAGAGTTGCTTTAGTTGCATCTAATGTCCCTATACAAAGGAACACTTATGGGGACTGTGGGGTTTGAGTTTGTATTTTTTTGAACTGTTTGTGTCAGAACTTGTCTGTTATTACTGATCATGATCCTACCTATGTTGGCCTTGCATACCGGGAACACGTGGTTGATTACCTTTGGAAGTATAGGATACCTGAACCAAGATCTAAGAGTATTTCTAAGTGTGGTTAAGTCGTTTAACTGTTTAATGGTCATCCATTTTGCGTTTTCTATGTTTTGGTTATTTTGGTGCGATATGTAGATCAACTACTTGTACTTTGTACAACATGTATGTGCACTTCATGAATTTGGTTTTAATATATATTTATTTTGTCTTTTGTGTTTATTTCGTATCAAACATTGAGAATATAAACTAAAACTTTTAACCATTTAAGGAAAAAACTTGCGAACTTCATACAACATTTCTGTATGTGATTTTTGTCAAATAGGAATGGAAAATGATAACAAATACAGTAGCTAACACAAGGATTATCCTATCATGAAATTTAGTTTTTGACTTTAACTTTTCTTTAACTATCCTATAACTTTCCAACGATGAGGTTTTTTTTGAAACTTTTTTCTCCCAACATTATTTCATGGTTAGCTCGCCCATCTATATCTTGAGATGGGTAGATGTCGTTACTGGATGCGGCCGAGAACTCGATATATTAGTGCAACAACAAGTCTTTGTAGTATTGTGATAGGAGCTCGTCATCAATGAACCTATAAAGTCTACATTTTTTGACCGGACATTCTTTGAACCTCCTACCTGGGTTTGTGTTCGTCCATGCCACTTGTACTTTAAGTGGCAGTGGAATTTTACAATTACAATGATTTTTATTAGCAACGTCTTCATCAGCGTAGCGACTATTAAATCTACTAGGTGATGAAGATGAAAGCATAGCTATTTTGATATATTTTAATCTAAAGTTGTTGCACATTAGGTGTAGTATTTAAACGTAAAATATCTACCATTAGTTAAGAAATATTACTTGATTTAATAGAAACATTCCTTCATTGAAAAAAAACAATACATGCTAATAGAAAAACATAAATTATAATTAATACTGCAACGTAGTGATTAAACTAGAAAAAACACTTTTAGATAGCTCGGTAGTTACTAATGAGTTGTTGCTTCTCATTGATACTTTTCGTCACTTCTTCCCTAACGGCCTTCAACGCGTCTGTAACACGCCTATCAGAATCTGACGTCATAAGCAAAGTGTGGAGACCGTAGCTATTTAGTGGCTGGTCTAGAAGTAGTGAATGGACCCTCTTTTCCTCCTGAGCTCGTGTACGCATCTGTGGTAGATAACGAGTCATTTCACCCAACAGATTGTTAACCAACATGGCCTCCTTTTCTAACTCTGTGTTAAGTTGCTATAGTATACCATCTCGTAACTCTATTTGTTCATTAGCCATAGTTTTAGTTAAAGTGAATGTATAATGTGTATGAAATTAGTTTGGTATTTATAGGCTTATTATGTTAGCTTTTTTAATGCGGATGATATGATCCTAGTTATTTATTTGGCAGACTAATGTTAATCCATTGGGGGCGACCTTTAGATGGATGCATTAACTAACACTCAAACTACCCATAGAACAATATTGTCCATATACATTAATGTTTATGTGATCATGAAGTAATTAGGAGACTTATTCTTGAACCTACCACTAGTACAACTATTAAATTTCACTTTCAATATACAATTATGTTGAGTTTATAATACTTAAATACTTTGGGAGACTAATATATACGTATGCTAATTTGTTCAGGAGACCTGGACATGATGCATTAATTCAGTTTTAACCTACCGCTTATAGGACTATGTCAAGAAACATTTAAGTTTTTGTAATAAACCCTTATGTCAACAAGCAGATGATGCATTAACTAACTTTGAACCTACCGGTAGTACATGTATTTATTCTCTTTGTGCTTTATCCTTTCACTTTATGTTTTATCCTAGTTTTATTGACTTAGTAGACTACTACTTGTTTGTGTTAAAACCTTAGGCGACCTTTAAATGGTACATTATCTTAGTTTCAACCTACCACTAGTCCCACTTTGTCAACAAATATTTAAGTTGTATTAAATCTAGTATCAAACCACCACCAGATGATTCATTAATTTAGTATAAACCAACCAGTTGTACCATGTATTTAATCTTTGATATTAGGGCGACCTTTAAGCTTGTTACAGCCTACCAACTAGAAGCAGTTTGTGAATGTACATTTATGTAGAGGCGATTGTAATTAAATACTTTTGGAGACTAATACTTGTTTGTAGAAAATCTACTAGGAGACTATTTTATATATTAGTGATAGTTTATGTAATAATTTTTTTGTATTGAATAATAGTATTTAATGTCTAAGACCATAGTTTTCAATAAACTATGACTTCTCCTTTGGCAATGAATTTTAAGGTGACCTTGGTGTATGAATCATCAAAGCGTCTTGTGTTACTGCCAAAAGAGATAGAATACCTTGAACTATTAAGATATGTGTGTAAAAAATTTCACATCAGTGACAATTCTGTCATTTCTTTATATTACAAAATAGGTTCAGAAACTTTCGAGGTAAACGACGACGATGACCTACAATTCTTCATAAATGAACTTTGTTTGTTAAATGACATGGTCCAAAAACTATTAATCAAAATTAAGAGGCTTGCGTTAAAGGTAAGTCTTGTACCCCCTCCTTATGATTTTGATCTGAATGTTTTGTTGTTACCGGTAGAACCAGATAATCAATTAAATGTTCTACCACAATGGCAGCGACTCACATTTGCCAATATTCCTATTCCCCCACCTCCACCAGAACCAAATATTAAAATACCACAAGGGAATTTCCATAGTATAAGACTTACAAATGAATTTGATGATAAAAACGATTGCATGATTTTTATTGGGAAAAAATCTTTACAAGAAGGCTTTGAATATAAGATTATAAATCATGTCCCCTTAGGTACAGTGTTAAATGTGCACAACCATCATGCAATTGGAATGTATACACACGTAAGCTTAACCATGGTAGTAAATTCATAGTTGCCCACTACCACGACAAACACACATGTTCAAAAACTCAAATGAACCCAAATCACCGTAACGCTACAATGAATTTTTTGGGTCACTTACTTATTCACAAAATGTAAGATAGCAACAGGATATATAAGGTTAAGGACATACAACGTGATTTGGCTCTCAAATGGAATATAGATATATCTTACAAATGTACGTGGGGGGGTAAACATATTGCACTCAATATGCTGAATGGCAGTCATCATGATTCATTCTCTCAATTGGCATATTATTTCCATAATTTAAAGTTGGCAAATGAGGGAAGTATTACCCACATTCTAACCGATGAACAAGGTCGATTTGAGATGTTATTTGTCGGATTTGGTTTTGCGGTAAGTATTTACCTTAAATTAAAAAAATCTATTTTTGTATGTTTGTTATTGTATTATTTTTAATTTAGAACTGATATGTGTTTTTTTATTAAATAGATTCGAAGTTTCATTCGCTATTACGATATATATTTATATATATATATGTATTATATATATATTATATATATATATATATATATATATATATATATATTATATAACTATTTTTATATATTTAATATATATTTATTATGTATATAGAGATATGTATCTGTATATATACATAATTATATATGTATATATAATATATATATATTATACATATACATATCTATTATATACTATATTTTTACTTATAATAGTTATAGTATACACACACCCACACCACACCATATTTATATATATATAAATATATATAGTATATATATTATTATTTACATATTTACATATACACATATATGACGAATAGCCACAGACAAAATTGGTGGGTAAAAGACATAATTTCGTGGGTAAATGGGTGATACCCACGGATTACCCACGACTCTCTAAAGATGGGTAAAACCTCCGAGGCTAATTGTTTTCCCATGACATTTTCACTTTATGGGTAAATTTACCCACGTCATTTTATGTGGGTGATTGTGTTGCATTTGTGGGTAAAGTGTCATGGGATTTTCTTACTCACCTCGAAATTCTCAAAAATATACTCATGGCTAATCTGTAGGTAACATTGCCCACAAAACTTTTTTGCGGGTAAGTCAACTCCCACAATAATTGGTAAATGAAATTTCACACGTATATATTCGTGTGTAGAAATCATTGGAAAATTTACCACTTAATCTTAATGTTAATTACAAGCTAATTATGCTTATTTTGTAATATAATTACGCACCTAATGAGATTAAAACACCTTTGTGCAGCCGCAAAAGTAAAGGACATAATGCTAAAGAGCCCAAATTGTGAAGGTCAACGGAACTTATTTGTTGAAAGTATACCAAGTTTTTTACAACAAAGCGGTACATCAGGTTGATTGTATAAACTTCCAATGCATGTATCGCAAATGGCAACTTTCTGGTTTACCTTGCGAACATGTTTGCGCTGTTTCTAGAGTTTGTGGTTTGATTAATTGTAACTTATGGGCACAACCATGGTTTATGAATACTACACTTAAAGATACGTACCGAGAACTTGTGTACCCGTTAAAAGACGTGTCAATGTGGGAAGCACCAAATGACTTGCAACAGGTCTTACCACCAAGAATGGTGAAACAGCCAGCTGGAAGACCAAAAAATACAAACCGCATACTCTCAAGAGGGAAAGCACCTTCTCTCGATGGATGCACTAGGTGTGGTATCAGAGGACACAACCAAAACATCTTGAACGCATCAGGTTTACCGAAGTCACAAGTAAGTTTTATATTATACTTTTGTTTCCATTTAATAATGTTTAATTAATGGTATGTAACCCATTGAAAATATTGATAGGGAACACATAGGCAGAAACAGATGTCAAACAAGACCCACATGACGCAGGAACATTTAACCGAGGAGGCATTGCTAGATGAAGAACGGGCAAGGAATGGCAGGATATACCAGGACTGTTATGATTTGGAAGCACAAGAGGTAATTTTTATTAAATACAAAGGTTCTTTATTATTATTATTATTATTATTATTATTATTATTATTATTATTATTATTTATTACGTATTATTATTATTAATATTATTATTATATATAACTTAACTTAATTTTAATTAAAACAAATTATGCATATTTTGTAAAATACGACGCACACGATTGATGAGTTTAACCTCCTGGCAGCGCAAAAGTAAAGGACAGAATGCTAAAGAGCCTAAATTGGAAGGTCAACAGAACTTATTTGTTGAAAGTATACCAAGTTTTTGACAACAAAGCGATACATCAGGTTGATTGTATAAACTTCCAATGCATGTGTCGCAAATGGCAACTTTCTGGTTTACCTTGCGAACATGTTTGCGTTGTTTCTAGAGTTTGTGTTTTGATTAATTGTAACTTATGGGCACATGCAATCTTCCCAGGTTTAGAATACTACACTTTAAAGATACTACCGAGAACTTGTGTACCGCTAAAAAGATTGTCAAGGTGGGAAGCACCAATGACGATTGCAACAGGTCTTCAGCCACCAAGAATGGTGAAACAGCCAGCTGGAAGACCAAAAAATACAAACCGCATACTCTCAAGAGGGAAAGCACCTTCTCTCGATGGATGCACTAGGTGTGGTATCAGAGGACACAACCAAAAATCGTGTACGCAGCTGTTACCTATCAATCAATAAGTAATAATTTATACTTTGTTTCCAATTAATAATAATGCTATAATTAATGGTATGTAACTCCATTGAAAATAGGAGATAGGGAACACATAGGTCCTCAACCTTCATGACCACAAGACCCACATTACTCAGGAACATTTAACCAGGAGGCACTGCAGAACACAAGAATGAAAGAGACTGGTCAAGGATGGCAGGATATACCAGGACTGTTATGATTTGGAAGCACAAGAGGTAATTTTTATTAACCACTCAACAAGGTGCATACATGCGATTTAATAATTTGTACTCATTATAACGTATTGCTATTTAACAGCCAAAGACACATCACAAGTGAAGGACAAACGTACATTCATGTCCGAACTCAGAATGTAATACATTGCAATTACCTAATACCAAGATGCAATGGGAATAAAGTAACTAGCTGGACCCGCATCATAGGATGCAATAATTCATATAATCTGAAGACAACTGATGAACACAGCAGAAAAAAAGGAATTCCCCCAACAAACCATACTTATGACCCCTCACAGCCGTCTACTTCACAAGGTTATATGTTTCATCAGTTAAAAGGTGAATTGTCAACACCGTATGAATCATATCACTTGGATGATTTGTAGTTTATTGTACTAACGTTTACTGTATACTATGTTAAGCAATTCCTATTGTATGTAATACAATTATTGTATGCAAATCCAATATTTAGGTAAAAACATAAGATCAATTACAACACAAAGCAATACATAACATAAATTTTGCATTTCCGTATCCAAACAAGGTTTCAATATCAAATTTTGGGTTATATATAAAATAACATTATTAATAATCATTATTCGGTGAGCACATTAAACATGATAGAACACATCAAACATTAAATAAACTAGATAATCATGTTTTTAAACTTTCTTCTTTGGTTGAACACCAAGTTTCTACATCGCTCCAACAAATTCTTTTTTCTCAAATGTGCGTAACTATGATTCGTTAATTCGATCCATAATCTCAGCATGGATTCCCTTCAGGCGAAGTTGCAGTTCTTAAAAAAAAGGTTACGATTTCCATGTTTTGATGCCCTCTATGTTTTTTTAACTCCTCGATTACTCTACTCCGCCTTGACAAATTTTGGTCTAAATATGAAACAGCATCAAGCAATTTACTTTCAAAATCATTGTCGTTCTCTCTCTTATGAAATTAAAACCACCCACATAAGCGCATAATTTTAACCCTTTGCGGCATATTCAAATTTACTTAAATGCCCTTTGTTTTATTGTAATTCTATCTAACAGTCAATTTGTTTATTGTCTTTCATTGTTTGAAATTGTAGGCTTTGTAGTTTTTGGTATTTATTCAAGTGTTTGCTTCCTATCCATTATATAGATTGTATATACAAATGGTTATGATATTTTATAAACGTTAACAGTTGTGACCTTTCCTATTCAACGGTTAAAAATAGTATGACTAAATGTTTCATCACAAATGTAATGAAAATACAAAGTAATTGAAGCAAAAAACCAAAACAAACCCCATAATAAATCAAAGTTATGTTCATATTTCTTAAACAAATCCTTAATACCATATAGTTATCAAATACCAACATTGTGTTTAAAAAAACTTCGCCATCTGTTCACGATAAGCTAATGCAGTCTGGATAGGATTTCCAACATCCAACGAGATGCCATGTGACAAGCGGTATAAAAATATGCATACCCATATACCGCAATCCCCAAATACACCGCCCTGCAAGGAATATTAAAAAATACATACATGTGTGTTCCTGAAGTTTATTTTGTATGTTGTTGGATCTATTCCCCTTGTCTTAAAAACTTTAGCCCGGATCAATACTTCAGGAAGTTTTCCTATAAACAAATGTAGTTTAAATAGCTAAGCATATTCGTATTGTATAACCAAAATAGAATTATCCAAAAAGAGTACCATAACTGATAATCACATACATAAAGATAACCATCAGGAGTTACCAAGAACTGCATCATTAAAACATAAACATAACATATAAGGAAAATATAGACTTCAAACATGGAAATCATAAACTGGTTACACAAAACACACATCCGAAGACTGACAATCAAACTAGAGGGTCAAACTGCAAAGTGAATGATCCGGGTGATTTAGTAGAATAAGTGATTCCTTGTAAGGGCCAATGTAGATTGAGCCACCATCTTCTTCCATACACACGCCCTGAAACTCTTCTGAAACATGATCGTAAACTTGTAGGGTGTGAGCCAGTTGATACCCGAGTTCATCAACTTTAACAATTGGTGCATCATTGTTAGTGAAACCAATTAACTTAACAGAATGAATGGTGGGAATGCTAAATAGCATGCTAAACGACGTAACAGAAGCACCGTCGACAGCTAAATCCCATCCACATAGAAGTACGATCTCACCAACGGTGAATGTTCCTAACAAAACAACCGAGGATCGTAACTGCGAAATGTGGAAAGGAGATGGAAGCACATCTCTTAACTGTTGTGGTATTTCAAAGACTTGGAAATGGTGATTTATCAAATCAAAGGATACAAGGACAAAAGTTTTTGCTAAAAAACCATCATCACCTAGGATCTTTTCGTAACCTACACAGTAAATAAAACGTCCGAACACAGCTTGACCTGAACGCTTTCTAATTCTAACTGTTGTCACTTGGAAACCGATGGTTCTCAATCGGTACCCAACTGCTTGTTCTCACAGTATAAACATTCACAAACCATGGGCCATGAACACTATAGGGGTAAGAAATCTTTAGAAGTGTTAGGTCTAAAGTGTCCGGACAAACACCAAAACTAAAGAATTTTTTTTTAGCTCCTAGTTGACTGACAAAGTAAGGGACGAATACCCCTATGGATTTTCTAATAGATGGGTTCCATAGAACAGTCATCATATTTGATCCATAAGAAAAACACCATATACCTTCAGAAGTGTCGATAGGTGAAAGACATGAAAGTTGTAGATATGAATTGAGTGGTGTGAATTGGAAATCTTCGTTAACCATACGCATGAAACTCTAAAAGCCTTGTTCATATGTTATGGTAAAGGAACAATTAGAAGTTTTATGACAACCGTATTGTTGAATGAAATCAGACGAGTCTATGTAAGACTTCCATTGCTTTGAAACGTTTTGGAATGCAAGTATGGACTTAACATGTCGGACGGACGATTGATCATATCATATTGTCGCTCCAAGGGTATGTAGACATTTCCAATGATGGAGTGTTGATGAAATATTAGGTATGCATGGATACATAAACAAGGTAACCTTTAAATAGAGGGGCATTCCCTTCTAGAAACTAAACCTGAATTTAATGAGGGGTTTACTAATTGACTAATTTAATGTACTTGTTAATATTAAGGGGTACCAGAGTTTATTTTTTGGTTAATGCAAAGGTTATGTTATTTCTTATAACCATAGATAAATCGGTTAATTATATACGAGCTTTTTAATTCAAACATAATTCTGATGTAGTCCTTATATGAACGCGATAACTATTTATGAACTATCACAGAACAAGCCATTTTTTAATACTGTGTATTTCCCCTAAAAAATAGATGGGATCTATACAGATCAAAACAAGTATGAGACAAAAAAATATACTAGCAGTTAAGGGGGATGGGAAGTTGTGAACATTTTGGTTATGTCACAAAAGCATTTTTTTATTTTAATAGTCAAACAACCCCTTACAACTAAACTAGTAACAGGAATTATTTGTGTTATAATAGTAAAACATTAACTTTATTCCAATTATAGTTATTTTGCAATTACAAGTGGGTTTTTATTTGTGAATAGTTGAGTCATGTCAACATTTAAGTGTATTCTTATTGTCAAACTAGTACTAGTCTATAAAATGAAATTCTTTAAAAAACTGGGAACATAAAACAAGTCTACCAGCCAATGATTCATATCTTAATCAGATAAGAGGGAAGGTGTTTGTGCGTGAATACTTGTTATGTCATTGCAAACTAATCTCTAATATTTTTTAAATCAAACTTAATTATAAACTAGTCACCAAGATATTTTAACCAAACCAACATAGTTATTCTACCATTGCGAATTAGTCTCTCAAACTTTATTAAACAAAAACAATCTAGTCTCCTAGTGATTGCCTCATATCTTGTTCATTTAAGTCATCTTGTAGTCTATCTATTTTTAGACATTGCATATGCATTTACACTTAACCTACCTTTACAGGTTTTGTGTTTAATTCTTAATAGATGAGTCATGTCAAAATTTAAGTTTATTGTTATTCTAAAAGATTGTAAATAAAGCATCCCAAAGATTTTCACCCAACAAACCACTAGTCTCCCAAGGAGTCACTTAAGGAAAAAATGAACTATTTACTAATTAGGCCCGAATAGATATATAAACGAAACAACACAAGTATCCATTCATCAGATAAGGAATCTAATGTTGTATCCTTTTATAGCCATTGCATATGCATTTACACGTATTATGCCATTACAGGTTAGGTGCTTTAACTGTCAAACAACCACTGGCTTAATAACAAACTACTAAAATGATTAAAAATTAGTCTCCCAAAGATACTGAACCAAACATAAATAAGTCTTCCATGGTTTGAGTGATATCTTAAGCAGTTAAGGCAGTGTATAGTTGAGTCATGTCAACATTTAATGGTATTCTTATTGTCAAACTCCCACCTGGACACTTGGTTAAATATATAATATTTACTTAAATAACAACTAATCTCCCAAATATTAATGACCAAATATAAACTAGTCTCCCAAGAATTTATCTTTATAAAGTCAACCATTGTTCGCATCAATAAAGTTAATAATCTTAACACCAACAACTTTAGTTTAAAATGCAAATACAAACGCAGGTCTGTTTCATAAAATGTAAATTATTATGGAATAATAAAGGTTACCTGTAAACACTCCCTTAGTGTAATATACCAGTCACGCCATTCATGATCATACGTTATACCGCTATCATAGAATGTGACAACTCCTGACCGTATATCTAACTGTGCTAGACACCGGTGGCTATCAGTTTCATTAATAGGCATAAAGACCTACATACTAAAAATAAAATTTGATGTTTAATCAAAGGTGCTACGATTAAAAAATAAATACGAGACATTAAGTATAAGCATAACCTGGTCCACATCCTTCCATGCAACCTTGTACCAGGACCCGTCAGCATACCACACGGGGATGGAGTCTTGTAAGAGAATCTAAACAAAATAAGCACCAACCATCACGCAATCAGCCTCAACAGGTCTAACATGCCACATGTAATTAACCCACAATTCTATGTGTTATTAACAAAAATAAACTATAAATTAATTATACCAGAATACAACATCAATATCCAAATAAACGGTTTTATATATAATTACCCCATCCATTATCTAACCTTTCTTAGCAGGATCTAAGCATAATAAACTCTCCCAAAACCTTTGATCAACACAAACATCTTTACACCAAGAAAACCTACATCGTAATGGGCCCCGCTGACCAAGATAGATGTCAAAATCATCTGCTATAAGTACTCTATCTGTGGCCCTGTTAGGACGTAAAAGTTCCTTCACAAACAATACAAGTAAATTGGAATTTCATATAAAATTATAGATAATCTAATTCAAGAAAGTAGTATATATATACCTCGGCCCAAGGCTTAACATGGGAATGTATTAAATTGAGTCATATCGTGATCAGATAAGTGATTAGACTCTTTATCCTTTTCGGCCATGGCATAGGCCGTGCCCTAGTAGTAAGCTAAAAAATCACTAGAACATTGAATCCTCTTACAGTTGCTAATCCTAGAGGTAGATGCCTTCCAATTATCTGAATTCATAAGAGCATGCCTTCTTTTATTCTTTCCCCTTTCATAATTTACCATCTTTTCTTTTTCAACACGTAACATTACTTCCTCCTTCAGCCTCTTCACAAACACCTCTTCCATCATCTTCTGTTCTTGCAAACGCCAACTTTCTTCTTGTTCAACCCTCAATTTTATTTCTTCTTGGATAAGATATTCCTGTGTCCAGCCGATGTGTTTAAATATGTTTCTGTTTATTAGGGGGATACAAATTATAATGAAATTAATTTCAGTACCTTAATAAAATCATCTTCAGAATTTTTATCTTACATTGATGGAAAAATACCAAAAAGAGGACAGTAGGTTAATTCAATGAATTCCTTTTTTAGTTCTGCGCAGAAACTTCGCTCAAGGTAACAAAATATTGACGAAAGTCCAAGTTATCCTGTTAAAAATTCAATTATTAGATAGATACTAATAGGAAACACAATGACAATGTTTAGTTATATGAAGTTTTGTACCGTATAGCCAACATTTATTTCACGGCCTAACACCTGTACTTTATAAAGAATTTATTAAATAGATGTGGTGGAGATTTTAAAAAAGTACGGATAAAAAAATTCTCTTAGGTTAACTAACCTGAATAATAGCCTCAAGTTTGAAAACACGTATGTTCAACTAGGTAATCACATTATCCTTTAGTCTGATTTCTTTTATCAAGCTACTACTGTCACACCTAGGTATAATAGGTAAATCCTTCGTAGCTATCTTTGCTCGCTTTCGAGAGGCAGATAACTTATTTAGGTAATCTTCGTATAGATCATTGTATATAATTGGAGGATTCCTTGGTAAGTACACCATAAAAAAGTCACGGAAGTTAATATACCAATCGCTTTTGAGCTCGGATATTGTTCCTGTCAGATCAGTATTCACCTTAAATTCCTACAAAATTTCATCACCATAACCGATTTAGTTTGAAATAAATGCCAGTAACGAAACGTTATTAATAAATTTTATTACCTTGCCAAATAAAAATTTATAATCAGTTCTATTAAATATTTCCTTCTTTGACCACGCAAATGCCCTTGGTATAACATTTGATTCTTTATGCCACCATAAAATGCTTTGTACACAAGACTCCAGAATCCATATCTATCAAAAGGTATACAATATAACAAAGGGGGTAAATTATACGAATGTGTTTATAAGAATAAAAAACAAAAGACTGACCTTGAAAGCCCAAAAAACCCAGATATCACATAACTTGGAATATAATTATGTGATCTATTGAGTCCCTTCAGGTGTTCCCATTTGTGTTTTGATACCACATTAAGAATATGGTCGTATAAATGCCTCCATATGTACTCCCTCATGGGAAAACATTCCATTCATCAATGTTTTCAACCAAACGCATGTGACTATCTTCAATTACATCCACTAGCAACCTACCCATGAAAATCTCCTCTAACGATAACAAAGAACAAACCCGTACTGCATCTTCGTCACTTAAATCACCAAATAGCTTTTCATCCTCAATAACACCAACTAGGTCTAGGTTGGTAACCTTAACACCCACTTTGTTAGGTAATACCCTTGATATAAAATTAACATGACCTGACCTCCATAATCAAAAACTAACAGTTCCAAAATGAAGCGCAATTACATGTGAAAACTCAGCCCGACCAAAATGTAAACTTCGACCTTCGACATGATATATTATGGGCATATCATAATGAGCATCATCCAACCATTTTCCGAAACAAGATCTCCTAAATAAATTCCTTCGGTTCTCATTCAATTTCTCCTTTATTAAATAAGAATATTTCAATTTACTTATGATGATGACCCTGGCTTCATAATCCTTGGTAATTTTTTTTATAAAATGATTAAAAGTTTCACATACAGAATAAATTAAGCGGAACAAACCATCACAACTGAAAAAGTATGAGATGATAAAATGTTATAAAATTGTTGCAAGGCTCAGATCTGCAAAGGTGGGCACCACACAAAACCTGCCGGATAAGTTACAGGTTAATGTGCACCACAAATACTCAATTGCTGAACAATATCATCATTGCCATAATTATCCCATAACACCCCTAAAAGTCATAAGGTTTTATCACCCTTAGTAAGGCATCTTAGTAACGTCCATAATGGTGAGAAAGAGAAACCCTTCTAAGATAAAAGGGAAAGGTTATAAGAAATTTCAAGTGAGTCACGGCTGCACACTTCATGAGTTGCCTAGCCAAGCAACATCACTCAATTTCTTCCAATGTGTTCAATTATATTTGTCATCGCCCTATCAGTCAAATGCATAATACCGATGTTATACCACTTTTGTGTTTACCGTGTTTAATGAATCATATACCAAACAATATGTAGCGGCTGCATACAGAATGATCAAAAGTCATGCCCAGCAACATCAACAATTTACCTCAAAATAAAATTTAATCAAATATTTGTTAAACAAATCATTTATACCATGTAGTTACCAAATTGAAAATTTATCCTACATTGTTTAACATGTTTTATACAACCTTAATATCTGTATTATTCACAAACAAAGTAACAGATAATAATTAATACATAAAGCATAACTTTTAAATCATTGCTGGAAGTTTCATAAATGAACATACACACAATATCAAGGATTAGGCAAGTAAAACCTATCAGTTAATCCTTAAACAAACAGACCTAGTACAAGACTTAAAACTAGAGGAATACAACAATGACATATACTTATAGTGAGCACAAACGACTAACTATAAAGAACCAAAGCTTCATTTGCGACGGTTAATCAAAGATATTTTTGTCAACACCCTAAGATGTGTCTTAGTGATAGACTTCATCAGAGACCTTGTTTTGGCCATTTCATGCTCTTGAAGTTGCTTGATTAACTTCAAGCTCTCTAAAGCATCATGTGACAAATTAAAAGCATGCAACTGACAAATTAACTCTCCCCTCTCCTTAACACGAGTACATAGTTCTTGAGATATGTTTTGCAATTCATGAACTTGCTTAAGGTCCTTATCATTTTCACTATCAAAGTAAAGTGACAACTTGTTTCTAAATTCTTTAGAGTTTGAGGCCAAAGCAAGTTGAGGTAAGTGTGACATTGTGGAAGAATTATCTATTAATTTCAAAATATGTTTGGAAGTTATAATTGATAATGAAAATACCAAGCTGATGATTTCCTTAAATAGAAAAAAATTTAAAGACCAAAGTAATTGGTGTGTTAATTTTTAAAACTATTGGGTCATGTCAAATAAATATGTGATTATTTTATTCAAATCTCACTGATGGACTGATTAATTGACTCTAATACCAACACAAATATAATAACAGGATAAGGTTTGGATTCCTTATTATACTATCTATAAATAGTATCCAATACACACATAACCAATTGAACAATTTATTTAATAATAACAAATTTTAAAAATAAAATAAGGTTTTTACATTGTAGTTGTAGAAACTTTATATAGTATATAATTGTGTTTGAGAAAAATATATGTATTATCATCATGTTTAATCAAGCATCACAAAACAATGGCTAGAAACTTATAATATACAAATGAAGTTTAGGTAAAACATAATATTTATTTCATTGCCGTTAAGAAACCCACATACAGAGAATACCAAACCATATATGAGAACAACATAGATGACCTCGTACAATAACTTGGAAACAAAAAACAACAAGATGGACCACTACTGTTAGGGAGCAGATTGGACTACATGACTACACCATGCCGCTTTATTGCCTGAGCAACTGATCAACAAAAGTGATTTTTTTAAACATTAAGTCTAGTATCACGTATACTTTTAAGCAAGCCCTTTCTTTAACCTTGTCAGCATTTTGCAATTGGGTCAAGAACTTGACACTCTCAAACGCATCTATTGACCAAGTAAAGCTTTTGAGTTCCATAATTAACTCACCTCTCTCCTTTACACGACATTTGACAGCTTCAGCTAGGGTCTCTAGATGACATACTAGATTAATGTCCTTTGCATTTTCATTTTCAAACCATAAAACCAACATGTCTCGTAGACTGATTGAGTTTGTAGCATAAGATAGTTGAGATAAGATAGACATAGTTGAGAAATGCTAGATTTTGATAAGTTGTATTTAAAATACTAACCAAAACATCCTGTAAAAAGTTAGAATTTTTGTATCATTATTAATTTTTAGAAAAAATTAATGATACAGTTGGGTTATGTCCAAGTTGAATAGTTTAGTGGGGAATTTATGGCATGTCTGATTTTAGTGGGGAATTTAAGGCATTTCATTTAGGTGTATTCTCAATGTGAAACAACAAAATGCTTAAAAATCACACTACTAAACTCATTGTGACACTACCAGATACATTAAAAAAAATATCAAACTTATTGAAAAAACAAGTCTCTTAGGGTTTGAGTCATTTATTGATCAAAAAACCACATGCTTAAAACAAACTACTAAACTAATTCCATACAAGTCTCCCAAAGTTTTACTACTATGCATAAACAAGTCTCCCATAGTTTGACTATTACAGATTTGGTGTTAAATTATGACACTACCATTAACCAAAAATAAATTAATAAACTTATTAAACAAAACAAGTCTCCCAGGGTTTTAGTCATTTATTGATCAAACAACCACATGCTTAAATACCAACTACTTAAGTAGTTGCATCCTAGTCTCCTAAGGTTTTTATACAAAATAAAAACAAATACAATCTCCCATAGGTTAGAAGTCCTTCTTGAACATTTAAGGAATTCAGGTGTTCTATCCTTTATAGCCATTGAATATTACGACTAAAATACCATTACAGGTTTGATGTTAAAATGTGAAAAACAAGAGACATGTCTAATTGAAAATTATTGCGAAAAAAGTAATAAAAATGATCAAATGTTAGACTATTTCCCAAAAGAAAAACTACTAAACAATTTAAAAACTAGTAAACCAAACAGTGTTTGGAGTCATTGCGTAAATCCATTAAATCATCTGCCATTACAGAGTTGGTGTTAAACTGTCAATATTAGAGTCATAGTCCAAACATTAAGTGTCTGAGTAATTTCTAGATCAAATAAACAACTGTGCCTAAAAAGAATACAACTTACCTAATATCAAAAGACTATTCGCTCAGGATTTGAGTCATTATATGATCCATTAAGGCATCGATTTTGTATCGTTTTTTTAGTCAATGCAAATGCATTAACTAAGTGTTCTGCCATTACAAGTTGGGTGTTTAATTGTGTATAGTTGAGTCATGTTAACTTTTAATTGTATTCTTAATGTGAAACTACCACTTATAGTAAATACAAGTCTGCCAGGGTTTGAGTAATATCTTGGGGGGATCAAACAACAAGTTGCTTAAAAACAAACTACCAAACTAATCGCATACTAGTTTCCCAAAGTGTTTATACCAAACAAAAACAAGTATCCCATGGTGTGAGTCATTTATTGATCAAACAACCACATGCTTAAATACCAAATACTTAAGTAATTGAATCCTAGTCTCCTAAGGTTCTTATACAAAACATTTCAAGTCTCACATGGTTTGAGTCATTTCTTGATCATTTAAGGAATTTGATGTTCTATCCTTTATAAGCCATTGAATTTACACTAAAAGTACCATTACAGGTTTCGTGTTAAGATGTGAAAACTAGAGTCGTGTCTATTGATAACTTATTAAGAAAAAAAGAAATATATTGATCAAATGTTGACTATTTCCCTAAAAACAAACTACTA
>BQNB010109182.1:0-22805 GCA_026074375.1 Tanacetum coccineum | reverse complement strand
CTTTTAAAGCTTGATTTTGATATTTAAGTTCAAAATTAACACAATGTGCTTCCATTCTTAAAAAATCTTTTTGAAATTGGGCTACGGTCTTTTTGAGACGAATATTTTCAGATTCAAGAGATTGATTTGAAAATTCAGTTGTCTGGTTATCAGTTAATGTAGCAGGCAAAGGACATGTGTCATGACATTGTTCAGCATTCTGGTCAACCTCTCCTTCATTATTGAGTTCGGGTTGCTCAGTATGCTGTTGTCCTATAGCAAAGACATTGATTTTAGCAGTCGTTTGTACCTCAGCCATTAGCTCTTCATCAGATCCTGTTAACACTTCATATAACACAATCGATCACGAAATCGGAACTAGAAATGAGAAAGAAAGATGATTTGTCCAATAGAGAGAAAGAAGAGAGAGAATTGAGAGAGATAGCATCCAATGCTTTACTCGAATCAACCTTTTCCTCTGTCGTCTTCATCAGTCTTTCATTCACCCTGCTGTCATACTCCATTTTAAATATGCAGCGCTCTTTTCCTCAATCGACTTTTTTAACATAATCCATGTTTGCATAATGTATACGGATTCTGGAATATCGAGTCGAGTGTATTCTAGAAAGTAGTTTCGTGTCATTACAATATATTCATCATTTAAATAGATCTGTGAGTTGATGAACATTTGAAACTGTGTCTCGAGTACTTTAAAAGAAGCCATGGATCCAATCTCTTGAATTTATTTGTTGTCAAGTTGCTTTTCAAGTTGATCCATGTTTAGGAACATTGTGCCTGTGAAAGTCTCTAGATCTTGACAAAAAAGTTCGTAAATGCGCGTTTTGAATCCATTCCTCGGTTCCGACTTTCCTTTTAAGAGCCGTTGTTTTAGAAAGACCCGCTTGAGGTGGAATGAAGTCGTTGAAAAGATACCATGCAACTTTCTTTTGATTTGTCTTGAATTAGTTGTCATGTTTTGTTGTATTATCGAATCTGAACACAAGATAAGGTATCAATCTATTTTCCAATTTTAATCGTGAATTATGAAGTGTAAAAGAATTTGTTGGATCTTTAGTGGATATAGTGATTGATGTTGTGTTTTGAATACTAATCACGTTTTCACGGATTTTACACGTCTATGATTAGAACCGATAAAAATTTAACGAGATTTTACAAAATCAATAGAAAAACCGTGAATGATTTGATTCGGAATCAGCGGCCAATGATTTAATTGTCTAAAAAATAGATAATTTTCTGGCTAGGGTTACACGTGTTTGTTTCAAAAACTCACTCAAGCGAAACGGGCCTAAAAATACAGAAGTTGCCGGTGAGCTAAACAAAAAACAAACTCTAACACAAATTCCAAAAATATAAAAAATGTCAATAACTCATAATAAACGAGGGTTTTGGGCCTCGAAAAATCCTTAACTAGCTAAAGGGTGGTTACAACGTGATCCGTCTCGTTTTTATCTTCGATTTGAGAGGTCAACGATGGCCTAAAAACGGAGACTTACGGACAAAAGTTATGGCTGTTTTACTAAAACCCTTTTCTTCACACAAGATTTCTAGACAAAACGCAGTGATTTTTGTCAAAACGCAATGAAACTTGGTCCAAAACGCAATGACACCAAAACGCAGTGGTTGAGATTTGGTCAAAACGCAATGAAATTTAAGCAAAACGCAACGATCTTTATCAAAACGCAGTGACTTTTGAATCAAAACGCAATGAACTTTATCAAAACGCAGTGGTTGAGATTTGGTCAAAACGCAATGCTCAAAACGCAGTCAATATAATATTCAAAAATATCCAAAACGCAACCATAATTTTTTTTTCGAAATAGGGGTTTGATTATTTTAATATTTAAAAATTTCTTCTAACCAAAACGCAATGATTGCGTTTTGAACCTGTTTAATAAAAAAAATCAAAACGCAACCAAAAAAATCAAAACGCAACAAGAAGAAAATCAAAACGCAACAAGAAGAAAATCAAAACGCAACAAGAAGAAATCAAAACGCAACAAGAAAAAGTCAAAACGCAACAAGAACTTTTCCAGTTTGTCAAAACGCAACGACGAAATATACGATTTTTTTCACCAAAAATCGCCTTATAATCACCCTTTTTGACCTTTTAACTTGATTTCTCTTGCACAATTAGCTACCTTATGCCTAGATCTTGCTTAATAACATAAACATTCACACATCTAAGCACAAAAATTCGGGTTTGATTTTTTTCTATTGACTTCTTTTTGACCCACGAATTTGATCTTGTTGAACCACACGAATCAACCACGAATCCACACGTAGCTCTGATGCCAATTGTAGGATCCCGTTAACACTTCACTTCATACAATCGATCACGAAATCGGAACTAGAAATGAGAAAGAAAGATGAGTTGTTTAGAGAGAGAAACTAGAGAGAGAGATGAGAGAAAAGAGAAAAGATATTATTTAGATATTTTGAACAACTAACTTTTCCAAGTGGAAAAGTTCCTTATATACCCCGACACTTAAAAGTGACGCGCGGGATATTTAACTAGGACCCGGGCTCGGGTTTTGCTTGGGATTAAACCCAAAACATATACAATATTAGATTATCTATCGAGCCCGATTCCCGATATTATCCTATTACAACATTAACTAATTAAAGACCAAAGCTCCATCGTAGAGTGACCAAACTTCCTTGTTCGACTCAATAAATTGAGGCTAACAAGATATGAGAACGACCATTATAAGGGTCGTTTAAAAACTGATACATTGGATTTCATAAGTGGTTCGTTACAAAAGCTCATGGGCTTAACTTGTTTAACTTGGAAAAGTAAAGATTTCACAACATAACAATATCCCAAAATGTAATGCATGCAAATCTTTATGATAATGTGACTTCAAATGACGACCGTCCAATGTATCCATGACTTGTACCTTATTGACCTGAGAAAACATGTTTAAACTGTCAACAATAATGTTGGTGAATTTATAGGTTTATAAATTTAATGAAGCGGATAGCAAGATTTTCCTGTAATAAAGCAACGAATACAATATCACAAAAATGTATTACGAAATGCACTAAGCTCATGACACCGAAGCTAAACAATGTATGTATATCAAATACATATAAATGACTTTGCCCAATGTAGATGTTCAACCCGTAACATCTATGATTCCAAATGGTATACATTCGTCGTTTTCGGCCAACCGATAAACTAGCAAGTGCTACTTGCCTGAACGGGGATGTTAATCCCAAATAGATCTATTCATAACATTCGCGCTTACATAATGCAATTAACAGTTACATCTATGCAATTAACAGTTCATGATGATGGGCATAGTGGGTTATAGCTACTTAGGCAAACTCGTAATATTTGAATTTAAAATGTACTTGCATCCAGTTTGTAAAACAAACATGATCTCATCCCTGAGATTTGATAAATGATTGAAAAGGTATAAAAGATGGGGACTATAAACTCACTTCAAGTAATGATAACGTAATAGCAAGGTAGTGACACGAAGAACGATGCAAAAGGCTTTATCCGCAACCTATGAATAAATAATACATATTCACTAAACGGAAAAATAATAATATAAATACTTGCAATCTCGTCCCTAGTGTGTGCTTGAACTATATTTGAAATAATGATGTTTGAAAATAATTTCTCGTTTTAAAATGGTCAACTTTATCGGGTCAACGCGGTCAAAATATAAGTATATAATTTACGACTTCGGACATTTAAGAAACTAGGTCATTCATACTTTAAAATGTTAGTTTAGATCGGCATTTGGTTTGGTCTCTAAGAGCGTTAAATAATTAGATGAAACAGTGACGTTTTCTATTGGAGTTAACGTATACATTACTAAGTTTTAACATGAGTCGTCTTGGAGTTTTATAATTAAATTACATGTTTGTTAGTTGACGATATGGAAAAGTAAAAACATATTTGAAATCTCGGCTGGGTCGTCTACAATGTTCGTTAAGTGAACTTTGTCTAAATTGGTCGTTTAATGTGCTAAAAATTGGGCTAAACATACGTGGGTCGCAAGGCAGTTTTATACTTAGAAAATTATTGAGTTATTTCAGCCTAATCCTTTGCGTGGTCAGAGTTTTAATGTCAGATTGTAGGTTCGATACTCCAAGTAGGCCAAACTAAAAAATACTTCGTTAATCTATGTCCTACTGGTTATTACTTATCTTTTATAAGTTTTGCATGACGGGGTCGTTAATTAGTTCGAAAGGGGGTCGAAAGATGGGATTACACGCAAACAGTCATGACTGTTTGCACACAAGGTGTTCGACTAAATGTCGACACCTGTGAAGAACAACGACTTTCGTACGCGATTTATGGGCAATTTACAAAACAAAAAGGGGTGACGTTTGTTCTAGCTTAAGGTCGACACTTCAGACATTAAGTAACAACATTTGGTTCGACATTTCGTTGAGTACAAAGGTCACAATAATTCGGGTAAAAGTGTTCGTTGGCTATTTTCAAAGGAGGTAAAATGACAGTTTTGCACAACGAGTTTGAGGCCTTATAACTTTTTATTCTCTTGGTGAAAACAAATGATTTCAGGGGCAAAATGATCCCTACATGTCCTACTTATGAAAGTAATTACGTTTGGTTTTTATGCCTTACGTCTAGGGGTCGAACAGTGTACATAAAGTTACAGGGATGGCTGCATTTTATTCTAACAATTACCTATGTTTTTCTTAGGGTTTTTACATGACCATGAGTTACTTAATTCTTATATGTTTTTTACGATTTCAATTTCTATATAAAGCTCATTAGGTCATCTACAACTATCAATCAATCCCTGGATTTATATGACACGATAACTTTTCATTATGCCTTTTCTACTAAGATTTTCTCAAGCACAAGTAATCTAAGCAACAATAATGCATTTAAATAAATAATGATAATCATGAACTTAAGACTTACAAGGACTTGAAGAGAGATTGAGTATAACTTGACCCAACCGCAAACCCTACCTTCTGCTTATAAGAGTCTTACGACCTAATTCACTCCCCAAATCCAAGGCTTAACCATAGTGTTTTGACCCACTTCTTGCCTTACACTTGAACACCAAAAATTTACTCTATGCTTGCTTTTTTTACGACTAAAAGGAGGAACCAAAGGGACGAATTTGGAATTAGGGTTTTTAGGGTTTTGTATGTAATGATTGATAAATGCACAAAGGTGTGGGTTGATGTGTTTGCTAGAAATAAAAGGGTGAGTGAGGGGTGAGGTGAGGCAGGAGTTGGACGTGTGTGTGTTTGTGATGAGCAAAGATGAGATACCTTCATACTTATACACACAAACCAAAAAAGTCATAGTGTTAGGAGTTGTAGTCACATTTTGGTGTTGATGCATTTTGTGGTAAAGATATTGTACAGGATTAAAAGGTGAGTACTATGGAGGTTGCGTCGGGAAGCAGAACAAGAAAAACATAGTTAAGTTTATCACGTGAGCTTTTGAGGGTTTATAAAAGGGATATGGGCTTTATCCAATGGGTATTTGAGTTATAATGAGATGGGATTTTGTGTATATCTATCCAAGTTTAACATTTACTGATTTGTGGAGTTGTATACATGTTTACACGAAATTTTTGCTAGCTTTTAGGAAAATTTATTAATTTCTTGTGTTAGGTTTATTGCTTAAGTAGTTTTTATTGTATGTATCATTTGAAAACAAAGAAGGAATATAAGGCTTGTTTTTATTTACTTATTAGAATTTAACCACGCGATTCAAACAAAAAGTAAACACTTATAAGTTTAGAAATAAATAGTAGAATAATTAAAGTTGTATAACTGACCTGAAAATGCAAAATGTTACAACTTCAGCTGGAAATCCTGTCAAGAAGATTCTTCTTAAATTGAATCTACCTGATCACAGGTCTATCCTCACAGATTTGAAGGTTACTCCAACCAAACATGGGCAAATTGACAAGCCATATTCTAACCCCGCTTTAATGTCTAAATGTTTTGAAATGCAGGGATACTTAAAGAATGGGGTGAAGGTACTGATTTCCATATGACTCAACATGATTCATTGCCACATGGCTCTATACCCGACCGACAAACATAAAGACATCATGAAGGCTCAAGTACATGTTTCAAGACTTCTGCTACTCTAATACCGTATGTCTTTCTTGAAGTGACGAAGTATTAAAGTCAAGGAATTTCAAAGAATTTTTCATCACTTTGATACCGAACGTCTTTGTCGAAGTGAAGAAGTGTTATAGTTAAAGAACCTCAAGAAAGATGCATTATTAAAGCTTTTCAAGATAACGTATCAAGAAAGGTATGAGCATGTCGGTCCAAATGTCGCAAGTTCACAAGATGGCAAAGTTTACAAGATGGCGAAACAAGATTATGCTTGGTTAATGATCTCAAGGTGTTCAAGATCACAATTTCACATTCAAGACAAGATAAAGGAACAAGCTCAAGCCTAAAGTCAATGATCACTACATCAAATCACAAGTTAATGATTAAAGTTAAAGACTATGAGCTTAAGACTAAAGTTAAAGCATAGTATGCTAGGATTAAGTCTTTATAAATTGGAGTGACTCCCTTAGGGGGAGATTGTTAGAAACACGAAAAGTATCGGTTACTTCCAATAATAGTTAGTCAAAGCCCGTAGTTAGTCAAATATTTGATTAGGAAGCTAAATGGCCTAAAGGCCCATGGAAAGCCTTTACAAGGCCCATGGCGGGCCACCCCTTTGAGTATAAATACCCTCTCCATGTATGGAGAGGGTGTTGATTAGTTGGTTGTATTTTCACATTCTTAATGCATTTCTTCTCTTTTACTTTCTCTCACTAGAAATGCTTCCTTCCTTTTACTTTCTCTCTCTAGTTCTTATATAGTTTAAAGATTACTTAATTCTTACACTTCCACATAATAAACCCTTGAAATTATGATATTTCCTATTTGATAGTCACCATACCCCATAATCTTTGCAATCTGGCCGTTACCGAACTTGACAGTATCGAGAAACTTGTAAATGAAATTGGTGAGCTGAGAGCGATCTCCGATCATGTGGTTTGAGCATCCAGAGTCCAAATACCACAAAAAGATAGAGCAACTGAAGTATTGGATCCCCGAGATGTACCGGGTTCTGTTTTGTTAGAAATAACAGATTTTGCAATCTTAGGTTTGCTACTAGAACCATTAGTCTTAGGTACCTTAGGTCTCCTAATATAAACCTTAGTTACTACAGATTCTTGTGCAATTACTTCTAGATGAATGGGTTCCCTAAGAGGCACTTTATTAGTGGCGGTAATCCTAGTTAAAAGGCACGCATTTCCGACTAAAGTGAAAGTCCTTCATGTGGGTCTCCAGTTATATCCTATTTTAGTAAAAACTTTTCCTGTAGGTTTCCATTCTTCTTTCTTTTTAGCTTTCTTAATAGACTTAGATTTGGAACTCGCATTCATATCAGAAACAAATTCAAGAAAGCACAATTCATGTCTAGCATCAAACATAGAACTATTACATTTAACGCACATTAGCTCAGAATTTGTATTTAATTTGGAATGCTGTACATTTGCATTTCCAGATGGTTCAACAACACAATTCAGTTTATTCAAGCAAGACTTAACTATCCTAGAGTGGTCTTCTACTTTATTCTTCTTTTAGGCACTACTTGAAATTTGCAGGATCCTATCATTCTTTGTATTGTCTGTAGACTTTGACCTGCTAGATTTAGTAGACCTGCTTACTCCTATAGAAGTTGACACAGAATTGTTAGTGGTCTGTTTGGTCTTTGTTTGGGAAGAGCCTAATTGTTTTTGGGATGTGCTTGATGATATGATGGGTTCAACAAACCTAATTGTTTTCTTTTTGTTGATAGGCGTGACAACGACTAATTTCTTACTGGGTGAATACTAAGGCAAGTCTCTCTAACATATCCTAGCAACTCTTGAATCAGCTTAACATACTTACAGGCAGAGTAAGATGCACTATCTAAAGGGTTTAGTGATTTGGATTGTTCAACTATCTCCCTAAGAATAGCAGCTTATTCCATAGTATGCTTAAGGTAGTATATGTGAGTTTCCTTATTATTCTTATCCTTAAGAGCCAAAGTTATTGGGTTAAGCTTATATATTCCTAGAGCAATAGTGGTAGCATTTGACACTTGGGCAGCATTGTCAACTATGTCTTTTCCTTTGAATTTCCTAAGATTATTTTTTAATGCTGTTATGACAAAAACCTTTTCCTCGAGTTGAGCATTTAAATCAGTAATTTCAACAGACTTTTGATTTAATTGATTGACCAAAGATTCAACATGTTCTTTAGCCCGAACACGTAATGGTTTAATTGAATCATAAAGTTGTTTATAAGTCTGTTTCAAATGCTCATTCTTAGCAATTAGTTTTGTCACGCTATGTTCCAGTTCTATGTTGATGGTCTCAATCTCATCTATGTCCCTTTTCACACTGTTTTTAGGGGAAGTTTTATTCAAACGTTTAATGTTTGCCTTCAACTTCTCGATTGTTGTGTCTTTTGCTTGAAGCTTAGTTTTCAAATTGTTCAATTCAAACAATTGATCAAATGAAGGTTCAGTTTTGTTTATAGATGTGTTATTCTTTTGAAAAATTTCTTTATTGAGTTGCATTGCAAGTTTAAGAGAAATGCAGTGTTGTTCAAGTTTAAAAAAGCTTTTCGAAAGTCTATTATACTCATCTTTTTCCACCATGTTGTGTTGTTTGATAAGCTTAGCTTCAAGTTTGAGACACTTGTTTCACATTTCCACATAATTCACAGAATCATTCATAGCAACAGAAGAATTCACATTTACAGAAGTATTTATATCCAAAGAAGAAATTCAACGCCATAATCACAAAATTCTTAAAATGATTTGATCCAAGAGTCGATCGTTTCAAACAAAAATTGTTTCTTTTGAATTTCAAAACACTGTTTGTCTACATGATATTGTTGAACAACAGCTTCCTTCTAGTTAAAAAGTGTTTGTACTTCCGTTATCTCATTTAAAAGCTCTTTATCAAAAACATTAAATATGTCTTTTAAAGTCTTTAAAAATGGAATTATTTCATTTTGAAAAACACCTTTAGTGTGTTTAAACCCCCATTCCCCTTCTATTAAAGCATCGGACGTGATCTGCTTTTTCACCACATTGTCAAATTGGCCAAGATGGTATTTAAGATTTTTAAGGCTTGTATTAACCAGGCTTACCTTAGGAAGTTCCTGAGGAGCCTCAATTTTGACAGGCAAAGAAGCAGATTGATCAGTATTAGGGTGTAAAGTTTGTAACCGGAAAGCTTGTTCATCAGACAGTTCTTATTGTGGGACAAAACGTTTACCAAAATCATCAGATAATCTATTTAACTTAGCATAATTAATTGGTTTAATGTTAACTTTCTTTTCTAAGACCATTGGATCACTTTGTTTTAAAACCATTTTGGATCAACTCTCTTTCTCAAGCATCAAAGTCTCTTCAGAATCAGCAATTGAAATCACATTGGTTTCCTTAGCAATAACACTACCATCATAAAGCATTGGCCTAATCTGCTAAGCTTTCTTAAGATAGAAAGGATTTTGAAAACCAAGAGCTGGTTTCAGGTTGTTATCATAAAAAAATTATAGTTTTGTGAGCATATGCACAGTTTGCGTGGATTGACCCATTTTACAAACAATATTGTCTAGTTCTTTAACTTTCTTTTCCAAAGCAATTTCTTTATCAATATTCTTAGCTTCCTTTTCCTTGGATTTGTTTTTGAAAACATTAAATGTTTTTGTTAACAATTCCTTTTCCTTTGATTGTTCAGAAAGAGTTTGTTTAAGATAGTTAATTTCTTTTTCAAAATCCGCAAACTGTGCATTTTTCTCCCGAAATATATCATCCATTATAAGCTTTTCTCGAGTACTTAAATCCACATTTTGTCTTTCTTCTAGCAATTTCACCCGTTCTTTGTATCTTTCAAGCTCAGTAGATAAGGATTCATTGGCAATTAGATTGTCCTTATTGACCTTGTTACAATTAGTTACTTGATTTGACAGTTGTTCAAACACAGATAATATCATGGCATCTTATTGTGTAGAAGAATTTGTATCCTGAACAGCTGCATTTTGTGTTTCAAGCGGATACTGAGAATAAAAATGATATTGCTATCACTTGTTATCTCATTCTCTGGATAATTTACAAGATGAGTTTGTTCAGAATTTACGGGATCTCTTGCACACTTTGATTTAGCATATCATTATGAGTGTTTCAGAGTGTGTACCTTTGAGAGAAAAATTGATCCACGTAACTTGACAAATTGGCCATAGAACTGCCTTGCTGTAGAGAAGTCGTCTACAGGTCAGAATCATACGAATCCAAATCATCTGCTTGACAAGAGGGTTTGCATTGTGTGTAATGAACTATGTGTACTAGGATCCTTTGTAACTCTAGGTTCTGCTAAAAATTCCAATTCCTCCTCATTTAGAACGGTACCAGATCCTTGTTCTTCCACCAGAAGAACGTTATCCCTAAACCATGTAGCATCCCTTTTCCTCTTTGGCTTTGGGCACTGTCTTTGCATGTGGCCTTACATTGGGGACAAGGTTTTTTTTTTTTTTTTTTTTTAAAACACTTCAGGCCCCTTTGTTGAAATGAATTATTCTCATCTGTTCTTGAGGATGTAGCCCTTGTTCAGTCAGTACAAACAAGCAAATTGAAATTGGTTCCCTGAAGCTGGTTGAATAGTCACCCTTCCATCAGGAATAGTTGCTTATTGTCTTGGGTTAGAAGAATTCCTTAGCTGATTGTTGGTAGTTGGGAAACGAGATGTGACGATAGTAGACAAAAATGACATCAATTTGTTAATGGCATCAATAGGGTCATCGCTTTGCTTAAAACAGATCTGCATAGACCAGAGTCTTTTGTGGATATTCAGCAAGATGTCGTTTTGTTGATTAAATATGGAGACAGTTATATTCAATTTGAGGAATGGATTGTGGTTGTGGACAAGCATCTTGATGTACTGTAGATGAGTAAGCATTAGGATGCGGTGTTGACGGATAAGTAATTGCACAAGGTGTGGATGGATAAGTAGTTGAGTAATGTTGTGTAGGATGAATTGATCCATATTGAGGAAACTGAGATGGTGAAAACTATTGTTGGAACCGAGGATTGTTGTATAAGGATTGATAAGTGTTGAAGTGTAATGGTGTCATTTGATGATTCGCAACTAGTGCAAGTGGATCTTGATTGCGTTCACGCATAATACGGACTTCATTTGCATGGAGTTCATGTTGTTCAAGATATGCATGAAGCTGATCAAAGTTGGTGGTGTGCAAATCTCTTACAAGTTTAACATCAGTCACAAACTTACTCCATTCAGGTGGAAGACTATTTAAGAACTTGGTATTAACCTAAAATTGAATCCCAATTTCATTTTGTAAATGTTCATGTCATTGATCAGCTGAGTAAATCTAAGTAATTTAATGAAGTGATTCCCTTGATGTTGAGCAATTTATCAATGATTCATTATGTTTACACTCCCTTTCCTGCTTTGTCAATGAGGTACCTTGCATTAGTAGTTGAACTCTTTCCCATAGATCCTTAGCAACTCTGTGATGATTAACAAAAGAATAGACATCTGATGGTAGTCCTTGAAGAATGATATTAGTTTCCTTGAGATCACAATCAGCTTGAATTTTCTTAGTTGCAGACAATTCCTCATATTTCTTTGTCCTGGTCACACTATTTTCTTGAATCGTAGGCCAAATGAGTGGACCATGTTCAACTGATTCAAGTATCATTCTTTCATGTTCTCTGTTTTGCATGTACAGTTCCATTCTGCTTTTCCAGGAATCATACAGGTGTTTCTCCAACATTGGTGGATGACTTGTAACACCAGAGAGTATCATGAATTCGAGCAGTCGTAGCACGGTTTTTTACTTTGTGGCTTGTGAAAAGATTACTTGTTGTTCGGAACTGTCATAAGAAGGTAATTGTGTTAAAGTGAGTTGGTTTAAAGTGTTTTTAGTCTTGAGAATACACGGGATTTTACAATTCTTGATTAAACCGGGAAATTAACATTTCACGGGATTTTACAAATCAAAGAAATAAACCTTATAATTAAAATTTGATTAATTCGCCTCTGAGAAAGAGAACTAATTCGCCTTTTTCTAATTCGCCTTGACTAATTTGCCTTCTATAAAATGAAAAGAATTAAATCGCCTTGACTAATTCGCCTTCTATGAAAAGAACTAATTCGCCTTCTATAAAAAGAAATTCGCCTTGACTAATTCGCCTTCTATAACAAAGGATTAATTCGCCTCTAAGAAGAAGAATAATTCTCCTTCAAGAAAAAGAACTAATTCGCCTTCAAGAAAAATAACTAATTCGCCTTCAATAAAAAAACTAATTCGCCTTCAAGAATAGGAGATTAATTCGCCTTCAAGCACCAGATTAATTCGCCTCCTTCAATTACGGATTTTAACTTTTACAAAACACTAAAAGACTCACTTTTTGACGTTTTTACTCATAATTTCTTGTACAAACAGTAATACTAAGCCTATAAGAACCTTAAAAATGCAAACTTTATGGTTTTTAAGACAAAAAAAATTGAGATCAAGATTTGTACCTTATTAACCTTTCAGACAAAAAAAAAATTGCACAAATATGAAGATTTATTGGATCTTAGCTTGTACACCTTATATAACTAAGATACTAGATCATATATACCTAGGTATAAGATCTTTTAGTGTGACTAAAAGCTTCAAAACCAAAAAAAATCATGAAGAACGAGTATAAAACAAAGAAAAACGAACACAAAACAAACTTATCATCCCATGGCTCTTGATACCAATTGTAGAATCTAAGTAATCTTTAAACACACAAAGAACTATGTAGAAATCTAGAGAGATAAAGAGAGTGGATGGTTGCTTCTAGTAAGAGAAAGTGAAAGAGAATTATGTATTACTATGTGAAATAAGGAAACAACAAACACCCTTTCCATAGCATGGAAAAGGGTTTATATACCTTGTATGGTCGGTTATGGCCTTGGCTTTCATGGGCTTTCCATGGGCCTTAGACTAACTAGCCTACTAAGTTTTTAAATATTACTATACGAGCTATCTAACGATATTAATGGAAGTGACCGATACTTTTGTATTCCTAACAACCCGTTATAGAATGTATCTATTTGAGTGACGGGTAACATATTATGATTAGGACACCGGTCAATCGATAACTTGTAACATTCCCAAGCTTCGAATAAAGATTCGTTAGTAAGCTGTCGGAAGTTACTGATATTATTTCTTAATTTCATAACCATCGAGGGAGGAAAGTATTTAGATAGAAATTTATTAACCGTCTCCTCCCAACTACAAATAGAATTCTTTGGTAGACAATCAAACCAAGTGGTGGTATGATGTGTCAAAGAATAAGGAAAGAGACATAAGCGCATGACGTCATGCGGGACTCCATTTTGCTTTATGTTTTGAGTGACGGTCAGGAATTTGTTAATATGCTTATTAGCATCATCCCCTGGTAATCCGTAAAACTAAAAACTATGTTAGACTTGTTGAATCATTTGATTCTTAAGTCCGAAATCCGTAGCCTGCATAGTCATAGGGGCGATCAGACCACCCCGACCAAGCATAGTCGGCTGGCACAGCTCCTCCATCGTTCAGAGATTGGGATCTGGATTTTTAGGAATAAGACCCGCAGGAGGCAGTCCCTGATTGATATTAGGATCCATATTAATTTCTTCAAAATCTAATAAAAGTGACGGTTCACCACGATTTCTTTGATGATTACGTATAACGCTCTCGGGATTAGAAAAAGGAGCAATGAGTTAGTTGTAGAAGAGCGTGTGCTCATGCACTTAAAAAGAAATAAGATAGTAAAATATTTTTGGATTTTTTATAAAGATAATAAAAGTGAAATAAAATTATTTTTGGTATTTTTAATATATAAAAAAGAGAAAATCAAATAGAATTGGAAAATATTTTTGGATTTTTATTATTTTATTATTTTTTATTAATTTTATTTTATTTATTTATATATTTTATATTTTTTTTATAAAAACGAAAATAAACTTTCAAAAGAAAGGATCTTCAAGGCACTAACTCGAAACACAACGCAAAAATCATACAACTCTCCCCGGCAACGGCGCCAAAAACTTGATAGCGTTCATGAGAACGTGTCGAAGATAGTATAAGTACTTCCCGTTAGATGTAAGAATTACTTTAGGAAAAGTAATAATTAATCTTCCGAATGCCGTATCCATGGTGAGAATTGAATTTGAGATTTACGTTAATGTTTTTCGTTTGTTGCTTGATTATCAAATATTTTTGGATGATTTTATACTAATTATATAATAATAAGCTAAATTAAAACTAAGCAATTTTAAAACTAAGCAAATAAATCTAAAATATATATAAAACGGATATGCTTGTCAAGTGATGTGAGTAGATCCTTAAGTGTGAATGTAAGTTTATATTGATGAATTAATCCCCGTCTAATTAACTATTTTCTCACAACTTTGGTTTATTTTGAAAATAATCTTTTATCAAGGTATTAATTACTAGATTAATGTCTAATTATTCTTACGGCTTTTTCCCGTTTAAATAACCAAAAGATAAATCTAAATAATCCGAAAACTATTAATCAATAATCCCTTTTTATATTTTCACACTAAATTCACTAATCACAACTCACTTAACAAGCATATGTAAAACTACTTACTACTTATAGCAACAACTAAATCAACAATGATAAACATTTTAAACTAATTAAACTACAACTACTTAAATATCAAAATAAGAGAGAAAGTAGAACCCGATCTAAGCTATGAAGACGGAATAACCACCCGATCTTATAAACTTGATTAAACACTAAAGTTTATAACTTGATTAGTTTCTAAATAACTGCTAGTAAAGTTTTGAGCTTTATTCACTAATTAGCTAATTAAAATCTTAAAAAGCTTAAAACTTTAGTAGTAAAATAAGCTTATAAGACCCATAAGCTCCTCGCCTAAGTGTTGGATCGATTTCATCAATATTAAAACAATCAAAGTTAAGACAAACAATAATATATCAATAAGCTAAAACTTAATCTAAAAACAATAAGCTATTTAAAAATGAAAACTTTAGATCTAAATCCACCCAAAACCTAGGTGTTCTACTCCGAAAAGTGAACGAGAGATGGGTATATTTAAGAATTTGACCTAAAATAAGAAACCAAAAAAAGCTCAAAATAAGCACATCAAATTAGCTATTAATAAGCTTATTCGAATACTAGAAAAGGACGGAAGGATTCGAAAATAAGCCAAGCTTATTCGAACCTTATATAAGCTTAAGTCAAACCGAATAAGCTAAATATAAGCTTATTCGATCTAGGATAATAAGATATTAAATCAATAAGCCAAAATAAGTTTACACGAAACTTTAAAACAAAACTTATTTAAAAGCTTATTGAAACCGAAACTTTAAAAGAAATAGGAGATCTAATCGAAATAAGCTATGATATAGCTTATTTAATTATCAAACTATTTCTCAAAAGGCTACTAGGCAATAAGGCTTAAAAATAAGCTAATAGATTAGCTTATTTAGCTTATTTGGAAATAAGCTAGATAGAAAAGAAAAGAAAAACTAGAGGATTAAAATAAGAAATAAGCTCAAGTGATATCTCCAAAAATCTTTATCTTCATAAAATAAGCCAAGTACAAATAAGCTAATTTTAATAAGCTTTTAATAAGCTTTTACAAAAGCCTAGTCTACACAAAAATACCTACACTACTTAATACTATGTGAAAAATGCCTAAATTCTAACACCCCTAAAGCTGGAAAATGAATTCATATAAATAGGCCCAAGTGAGGAGGGGTATTTTAGTAATTCTGCCACTTATAACCCTCTTTTTTTCATTAATGGCAAAACTGCCCTCTGACGCGTTAATGCCAGCTACCATATTCCCTTTTGGACTAATAGAATGCCACCACCTTTCCTTCTGGAAACCTCGGATCCAAAACCTCGTACTGACCGACCAATGATTGACTCGTTCCCCGAACCTTGGACTGCATTAATTGCCAATCATTGGCTCGGACTCCCAACCTCGTACTGACGTGTTTTTGGCCATGTGTCAGCCTCTCATTGGCTCTATACCTCGTACAACTGCACCAATGATTGCCTCGAGATCCAAACCTCGTACCTCGTACTGTACCTGCCACATGCACACTTACATGTCAGACCCTGCCACGTGGTAGGCTGTCATTGGACAACCGCCGCCACGTGTCAAAGATGGGACCCACTTGCCACATCATCGTTAATGTGGCATCCACATCATCAGCCACGTCAGCAAGTAGGACCCACTTGTTGACGTGGCAGGTCAACGGTCAACGTTAATGGTTGATTGGTCAACGGGTCAACGTTGATGGGTTTGGATCGGGTCAGGTCAAGTCTGGATCGAGTCGGGTTGCCACGTGTCACCACCTGAGTGGTGCCACGTGGCATGTGGTAATAATATCACACCCATGTCTAAGCCTAGGCTCAAATACGGGACCTCAAGGTTGAGGAACTAAGGGGTGCAGGTTTACCACCTGCGCCACGCATAGTTTCAATAATATAAGGGCATAATAATTCATTTAAGGTGGTATTAGACTGGGCCAGATCTATCATTAATAAAAGGTTCAAATAAGGTTTGACTGGTTCAAATATGAAAGGTTTAAATAGTGAGGAAGGTACTGATGGATTCGTAATTTCGTGCTCTTTCCAATGAAGTGTTCGAGGAATTTTTACGACTTCATTTGAATCTCGAAAAATGTGAAAACATAGTTGAAACTCATCTAAAAATTACTGTTTTTGCTTTGTTTTCAATCCTTTGTACCTGCAAGACATAATAACACATACCAAACATATTTGCAATATAATATAACATATTTTATGGTAATTAGTCCATTTTATAGTATTTTCTGGGGCTAAAATGATATGTGTTTAAGCACACATCAATCCTCTCAACAAGGAAGTCAAACAGGTGGAAGAGGTCAAGTATGGTGAGTTTGGACGCCCCGCTCCTTTTAACGAAAGTAATGGAGCCAAGTTTCGTGTAGATCCACCAGGATACTACACTCGTACAGATAATCGACCACCTTATGGGGAGAAGAGACCAAGCTTAGAAGAGCTTATGAATAAGCATCAGGAAGAATCAACACGAAGAAGCGCCAAAATGGATGAATGGATTAAGAAACTCCAAGAAAATGCGAATATTAACACTAGGAACCAGAGCACTTCTCTTAAAAACCTAGAAACCCAAATCGAGCAATTAACCAAGGAACTCCATTCTAGGACAACCAATGGAGCTCCTAGCTTAATTACCGGGAAATACAAAGTTGTTAATGCTGATCATGAGACCCCATATAGACCTATATCTTCAAGTAATCTTAACAATCTCCACGGAGCATCTAACTTTCAGGTAGCTCAAAATGAAGAGGAAAGGACGAATGAGGTCCTACAGTGCCAGTTGCCAATGAAGGAGCGAAATCCAGGAAATTTCACACTTCCTTACACTATTGGTAATTTTAACTTTTATGGTATGGCTGATTTAGGTGCTAGTGTAAATGTCATGCCTAGGAACATATTTGAGTACTTAAGACTAGCCAACCTAAGGATCTCCAATATTCTTGTTGAAATGGCCGATATGACGAAGAAGGCACCCTTAGGTATAATCGAAAACATTCTAGTTAGAATTGATAAATTCTTATTTCCTTCATATTTCGTAATTATCGATAAAACTCCTAATGAAACAATAATTCTAGGTAGGCCTTTCTTAGCAACCATTTATGCGAAAATCCATGTTTTTGATAAAGAAATTTCTTTCAGAATTAATAACTATAGGGTTAGCTATGATATGGAGAAAAAGGATCATAATTTTACAACTCCTACCAAGAAATTTTTTATGATAAAAATGACCTAGATAATAGACCTCAATCTTCCGCATACAGAAATAATCAATCAAGAAACTCACGTGATAGGTCGCTTGATAATAGTTTACACGATCAAGGCAGTAAGAAAAAGAAAATTAAGCTAGATCAACACATCCTTAGGGCAAATTTTTGTAAACCTATTAAGTAGACTGTCAACGAAAAGACTAAGATATGGCCAACCTGTGACCCCAACAAAAGTATGTGTGATGGGGGGAACAAAATCTATGGGGTATCTGGGGTCGGGAATTTAAGGTTTTGGTACTGCAACTATGATAATGAAAGAAAGAACATAACGGGAATAGGATTATCCTTTCCTGACTACCTTTTGGCAAAATACGGGAAGTATCAAACCGATAGTTTAGTTTGGGATGATAGATATGCCGAGTGGTGCAATGTTAGTCCCACACCAGGAACCTCATCTCAAGAATCTAACAACCCTAGACCCAGAGACTACACCTTTAGGGAGTGGACATTAATTAAGGTTGGACATGCTAACATAAGTGAACCTGTGAAAAAAGCATTACTTAAGTTATGGTTAATTGACTGTTTTCGAGACGAATCAGGGATTATAAAGAACCCACTTTCTAGGAGTTTTTATGATTATAAATGGGTGTTTGATTTAGAAATTGATCAATTAGCAGATGAATATGAACTTGGGATAGGAAAAAAAGGACATATGCTTGATAAGATATGGGAATACTGTAAAGATGTCCATAGAGATAGCACATATTGGTGGCATGACCATGGATTTGAAGAAGAGGAACGTGATGAAATGGGAATAGAAATTGAAAAGTATGATCCACCCTATGTTCAGGTTGAAACCTTCGAAGTTAAGAAATATTCATTTAAAGGTGGACAAAGTTTTGTTTGTGTGACCAAAGAAGTGGACGATGATTTACCTCTCGGAAGAAAAAATGGATCAAGGTTCAGAGAAATGATCCGGAAAGAGTTTGATGTAGACACCCACGACGAAACGTAGAATGGGCATGAGTCTAACTTAAAGACTCGTTAATAAACAAAAGTGCTTGTCGGGAGACAACCCGTCTTTTTATTAATAAATTTCATTTTCCGCATATTAGTTGGTTTGCATGTTTTACTTTGTTTTGCAGGGTCCAGCAGCTAGGAGGCAACTTTTGAGACCGACTTGACCCGTAATTTTGTGGTAAAATTACTGATTTAGCAGCAGTTACGGCGTAGCATACATAGTTACGTTGTAACCTATTCAATTATGACGTAAACCTTTTTATGGTTACGCCATAAACTTATAAACTAAAATTTTAAAATACCACATGATTACGGCGTAACCACCAGAGTTACGCCATAACCTCTTTTTGCAAAACCCTAAAATAAAGTTTGAACGCATTGTTGAACCTTGTATATCTAAATGAACTTTATGGGTATGTTCTCTGGAAACCCTCACGAGACTTTACTCGTCCACTTGGGCCACCAAGTGGTTTAAAAGGCTTGTTGCATATGCTAAATGCAACCATGATTCCTATGAAAGTAAGTTATGTTTGTATTTCTTGTATATTTATCATTGAACGATTTTATGCTATTAGTTTGTTTTAGTGATCACAAGGGAAAATGAGCTTGCTTAAGATGGATATGTTCCGAATTTCTCTGCCGGCTTATTACATTTCATATGTTCAGATACAAGGCTCAAGAGAGTTTCTTGTTTTAATTCTACTCTTCCTATTTATTTCATTTCCTTAATGTATAATAGGGAAATTATACAAAACAAGTGGTGGGATGGGAGTAGAATTATCACTTGACCTATTCTTGCTTCGATTTCCTAGTTTTCTTTGAAAAATAGTGCCAATTTTAAAATTTTTGACATGTTTTTCTTATTAAACTAGAATTAATCTTTGCCGAATGCACATTACCCCTTATTATTACTTGGTAAGGTTTAAGCCTGATGTTTCGTTTTTATCTCATTATACAAAAATCCAACATTTAGGAATTTACCCAAATAGCCATGATGTGTGTGTTTATCGACTTGTTACACTGACTTGTCGACCTCCCGTGTTAAAAAACTCTTTGGTTGCACTCATCATTAGTACAAGATACCCCTAGATCACCCTCGTTAAGCCAATCTATGTTTTCATCCATTATTATATGTTTCGTTACACCAGTTCGCCTTAACCAACCTTGTAGTCTATATTTATCCTTGTATTGAAATTTCTGGCTACCTAAGTCTATGGTTTAGGAAAATGGTTCGAAGATTAGCACTTACTTTGATGATATATTATCTTGATCATGGAAGACCCCTTGGTATTATCACTTTCGATACTGTTTATCTCAAGTGAGGGGATATGTGATATGTTATATACAGGAGTATTGTAAAATAATGAAAAGAAAAGGTGATGCAACTATAAGCCACCTAGTGATATAAATCCTGATGTTAGTTACGTGTTATAAAACCAACTAAGTAAAAAGGTGGTGCAACTATAAGCCACTTAGTGATTTTGGGATGGTGCAACTATAAGCCATCCGAAATATAAAGGTGGTGCAACTATAAGCCACCTAGTGAAGAATAGGTTAGCATGCTCCGCAAGAACTCATCATTAGCTAACCTATATTAATGATATGATCAGATTTTCGCACTCGAAGACTTAGACTATGGATGGACAATAGCCGGTTATGGACACCTTAGATTATATAAGACTATTTGTTTTGTGTTTCTATCTTAACACCAATTAAATGTGTATCCCATGTCTATCCTAATCGTTTATATCACCTAATAATCCTGTTCTATGTCACCTATGTTGACTTTAAGAATTATTTAGACCCTAACTTTAACTGGTGCAGATTTGTGTACTTCCCAAGCTTATGATAGAATACACGCTATGACTGTGAAGTTGAGCGATCACCCTAAAAATGAACACTTAGACTAGTTGAGAGTTAATTGAATTTTGATCCCCTTTTTCATGAGGTGTTCAGCTTTGATGTTTCTAGCATAAGTCTTTTATAGATTCATTTCTTTGAGTTAAACCATAGAAATCTTTTTATAAACTATTCTAACAGGACTACTTGAGGGCAAGCAGAAGTCAAGTGGAGGGATATTTGATAACATCAAATATTTGATACTTTTTAGTGTCAATTTCCCTACTATTGTAAAATGTTATGGGCTTATAGCTATTCATCATCCTTTGTAACAAGTTAGGGTTTTGTTACTAACCTTATAAATACCTCCTGATTGTAACCTATTGGAATCATCTCATAATAAGAATGATCTCCTTCTCTCTCGTTCTTGTGTTCTTATTCTTTATATTTATAACACTGTGGTATATCCTATATCATAACACGGGGTCGATTCTTGGATTTGGCTAGTTTCTAGAGAGAGAAACACTAGAGAGAATATTCTAGAGAGTGAAAATGTGTTTCTTTGTAAATGAAATAATAACTAGCTTCCCTCTTCCAAAGTTGGAAGAGGCTATATATAGTACTTATAATATACCGGGTATTCGTACCCGACTTAAAACCGAAAAACGTACTATTAACTATTAAACTACGAGCTATAATAAACAGTAAAATACACGGGGTGACCGAGTCTTTTTCTAATATCTAACAATCTCCCCCTAAGGGAGGTCACCCTTGAAAATACCAAACTATAATCACTTCAGTCATTAGATCGTAGACATTTGATATCTTGTACATTTAGGATAGTAATCTTTTGATTCATCTTACGCTTGTCTTTGACTGTGATCTTGAGCTTTCTTGAGATCATCGCCCAAACATAATCTTACATCATCTTGTGATGGATCGCCATCTTGTGCACTTGTGAAGAAATACATGACATCAGAGTTTGCAGAAGCTTTGACACCTTTATGAGGTCCTTCATAACATCATAACAAGTGTAGGTCGTGTCTTGGCATTCGGTTATTTACTTGACTTCTCAGGAACTGGGAATTTCCATCTCCATCTCCATCTTTAAGATATCCTGTAATGAAACAGTTAGTAATAAAGAGAAAATTGATTTGAAAAGACAGACTAAGTGTTTCTTATGAAAGAATTTTGTAACACTTCGAGAGTTTTGATTGTTTGTCAAATGATCAATAACCGTCAATTCTTATACTGGAACAAGATTGATTCACACAGAATCGCACCATCGTTTCTTTCCAGTTGTCACAAGATTGATTCTTATAGAATCGCACAAGTCACCTACCTAGAGCTTGTTTGATGTTGGCTCTAGCAGGATTTCCATCTTCATTGTGAAAAACCATCGTTTCACTCGGATGTTCTGGCAATATCACAATGATAATGCGTAGGACTCTTAGGATAGACTTGTTTCCACAGTGTGTGAAAGACAAGAGAATTGGATATGTGTCCTAATGAGATTAATTGACGATCTCTTGGCTCTAGACTCAATAGTGCGTTTTGGTTCTAGTAATCGGAGGCTGGAGCAGACTGCCACCTGTTCAATATCAACTAACTCGGAGTGAGTAAGTCAATAGATAACGTGTTTAGTCTCCGTGAGAAATGAAACAGAAATCTTTTGAAAGATTCTGAGTGGCTAGGGAGGGTTGTGCATTGCATCACTGGGTCCATGATGTCGATCTTCAATGTCAGCAATCATCTTAGTGATTCTGGCAGCATATGAATTGACCCGGTTTCTGCCTAAGTGAATGGAGGGCTTCTTTCTTTACACCCTTTATCTTTACAATTCTTTTTAATTCTTCAACCCCTTCAGTGCTTACCGAGACTTCATGACTAGAACCTTGTTGGGTTTATTCCAGTACTAGCTCCATCTCAGTCGGCACTTTTCCCTTATTCTCACTTTTACTCCTTTTATATGTCATACCTAAGGACTTCTACACTAACTAGTTGTTGATACAAAAGTTGGACGATCCTTGATTAGATCCGGACTAGGGGTAATACGGATCTGTTAGGCTCCAGTTCCTGTA
>BQNB010109181.1:0-22805 GCA_026074375.1 Tanacetum coccineum | reverse complement strand
GACTTATATTGACAATGATCTTGTTTAATAGCTTTTTTTAGTCTAGTGAAAAGTCAGGGAAGACGAATTTTCCTCTTTTGTGCTCTATTAATCGGGAGTAGCCTATTTCAATGAGCCTAAAAGTTGCAAAGTTGCAATGATTGCCATTAATGTGTTTCCATGAGATTAAATATTGAAAAAAAAAAGTTTAAGTTGTTTAAAAAGGTGATTCATAAAAGGTGAAAACAAGGGCATTTTGGAAACTTGTTAGGGAGCATTACAAATGGTTTTAAGACTAAGAACAATACCAAAAGACCGACCATGTCTGTAATTAATTAGAGTTATAAGGTGGTTAAGATTAGGTATTCGCTCCCATGATCCAGCCAGAACCGGAGGGATCTACCCAGGGACATTCCATTAGTTAGAATAGAAGTCCTTAGGTATGATAAAAAAAAGGAGTAAAGTAAGAAAAGGGAAAAAATGCGGACTAAGATAGAGCTGAAACTAGAACAAAACCAACAAGGTGTAAGTGATGAAGTCTTGGTAAGCATTGAAAGGGTTGAAGAATTAAAAAGAAAAGTTAAGATAAAGGGTGAAAAGAAAGAAGCCCTCCTTACACTTAGGCAGGAACCGGGTCAATACATATTCTATCAGAAACAATAAGCTATTGTCTAGTATTGAAGATAGTCATCATGGACCCAGTGATGCAATACACAACCCTTCCTAGCCACTCAAGGTCTCTCAAAAGACTCTTGTTTCACTTCTTACGGAGATTAAACACATTTCTATCGATTCTCTCACTCCGAGTTAGTTGATATTGAAAAGGTGACAGTCTGCTCCAGCCTCCGATTACTAAAATCAAAGTGCACTATCGAGTATAGAGCCATAAAAGAGATCATCCATAAATCTCATTAGGACACTTATCCAAAATATTCTTGCTAATTCACACAATGTGAAAACAAGAAATATATCAAGATTCCTACGCATTATCCTTGTGATTTTGTGTCACACCCCGTCTAGGCGGAAACACGAGGTGTAACATCATGGATATCATCACAACACAATGGTGTCAACAATAGAGAGAACTAAATGAAATAGATAAATCCTTCCAGAGACCAACATCAAACAAGCTCTGGGCGTAGGTGACTTGTGAGATCCTTACAAGTATCGAACTGGTGATATTGGATATGATTCGGTCCAACTTATGAATTGCCGGTAAATTTGAAAAAGAATAAAACTGTTAGTGTGATATAAAAACCATTGCATCTTAAAACACCCGACTAGATTTTCTAATCAAGTTTCAATCTTTTAGTCCAACGGGAAGCCCATAAGGGTATCATAACATAGGAAAGCTGAACAACGAAATTGATGACTTAATCAGAAGATAGTAACTTCCGTTTTCATCACTCTTACCGTGTTGTCTGCTTTGAGACTCTCTGGTAATGAGAACGGTTAGTACAGGCTGTGAAACCTTGTTCAAGAAGATTCTTCTGGAATTCCAACCTGAACACAGGCAGTATTTTAGTTCCTAGTTAACAGGGAATCTGTGGTTAGTACAACCGTAATTGACAAAGTGACAAAGCTACTTTCGTCTATTATGTTGTATTATCACTAACCCATTCATGCAGATTTCCTAACGGCGGAATAATTTACCCGATGACAAGTCGAAGTGAAATGCCACATGCTCATACTCGATCGACATATGTAAAGCCATCATGAAAAGCATCAAATACATTTATCAAGACTTTCCGCTACTCTGATAACCATATGTCCTTTCTTAAAGTGATGAATATTAAAAGTTAAAGAATTCAAGAAATTTCCGCTACTTATGAATACCCATGTCTTCCCATAAAGTACGAAGTGTTGAAGTTAAAGAATTCAAAGAAAAGATGGTTTACACAAAGTTTTCAACATCAAGAATAGTAATGTAGCATGGTCAGTGACCAAAAGGTCACAAGATCACAAGAAGGCAAAGATTACAAGATGGCGAAAAAGAGATTATGCTTGGTTTGATGATCTCCAAGAAGCTTAAGATCAACATAAACAAGTCAAGATATAAAAAAAAATACAAGCTACATCCTAAAAACTAAGATTACACTTAAAGATACACAAAGATAAAGATTATGAAAAACAAGACTATAGCAAAGATTGAAGACATTTCATAGAATGTAGAGCTTAAATTTTTGTAAATTGGAGTGACCGTCCCTTAGGGGGAGATTGTTAAAATCACAAGAAAAAGACCCCGTCACTACCAATATATTATAGAATAAGCTTGTAGCATAAATATTTTGAAAACCTACCAAGAATAATCGGGTCCAACATAAGTCATCCTTATGTTGTACCGAGTCCCAAGCAAGGATTAAATACCCCACTCCATACCTTAGAGAGGGATGGTTGTTCATTTGTCCATTCACATTATACATTTTTCCTTTCACTTTCTCTCACTAAGTGCTACAACCGCAACTTTCTCTCTCAAAACTTTTCATTCTCTCATGTTGTTAAGTGTTTGAACATCTACACTTTCATTTGATGTATTTGAAAATATGACATACTAGGTTTTAGAAAGAAGTTTCAGCCTTGGCTAAGAGGCTTTTGATAAAAGATTTGAGTAGCATTTTGTTGAAAAACGTGAGGATTCATTTTGCTCCTCTCTAAGTCCTAAACCTCAATTCGGAGTGTTCCTAAATGCTCAAATATTAATACAAACCTTTATGAATTTTCCACATTGTTGGGGTAAAGAGGAAAGCCGACAAATGCAAATCTGTAAAAACAGAATTCCGCAAGTGGCGCCATGGCTACTTGCTGATGCGTGACCAGCCGCGCCCAGAGGCAAATATCCATTTTATGGATTTTTGCTATCATTTGTTATTTTAAATTTTAAGAACGTTTAATTGTACATTGTTAAAACATAAAGAATCCTAGTCAATGTTGCAACCAACAATCTCCCCCTTTTTGATGATCAAATAAAATTTTGGAAAGCAAATAAAAATTAAAACGTAGCGAAGCTGAAGACCGGCCATTGATGAAGTTTGCATCTTGCTCTTGGCCTTGTAATTTGGTAAAGCTTGAGCATTTCCTTCACCTCTGAGCCTTACTACTTATCTACTCACATCGTACGCATATATGCTCTTTGCTTCCATAATTGCTAGTATACTAGCTTTCTTCTCGATCCATAATAGTCCATCTTTGCTTTGCCTATCCATCTCCCTTTTTTTGTCAAATCAAAAAAGGCGGGATCTTGATCTTCTACTAGAAAGGATGAATGTCATTGTAGAATAAAGAATATATATTGTTTGCACATGCTCCCCCTAGATCATTACTCTCCCCTCTTTAGTTACAAGGTCAGGGATCCATGGTTCAAGAGAAGTACCTTCCGAGAGGTTTGTCGCTAGTTAATCCTGTCATAATTAACCGAAACCCGCATAAAGCTTACACCGTCGATTATAATTTATCTAGGAAACTATACTAGTGGTTATATTGAATCCTAGCTCATAGAGGCTTTACCATATTATTGCTTAATGGAAATTCATATACTAGTAGTCCATACCCACTTAACTACCTATGGAAACAGGACATTATGTGCAATCCTAAGTCACTGGCTTAGTCTACCTATCCACTTAACCATAGATCGAAACAGGGCTTTCTATTGGTGATCTTATTATTCTAGCTATATGAATAAGCGTTATATGTTTCTATCCCGGACTCTTAGCCTACGTCCAAACAACACCGAAGTTTCAGCGCGTTAAATATGTAGGACTAGATCTAGATGAATGATAGGAAAAACACATAATTAAGCACATAAACGGGTATGAAGTGATAAACATAATCAACATGCAACGAATAAAGAACAATCGATATAAAGACAAATCATGTTGATCCCACTTGAATGGATCTTGAATTCCTTAGCTTGTATAAGGTTTAGTTATGCTAGATAAATCTAACACAACTTAGTTTAAGACACTTTGTTTGATAATACTAAAGATTATGCGGAATCTAATCTTTAATATAAGAAGAATTCTTCAGTAACACAAAACAATATAATTTCAATAATAAAAGCTCCAATATTATTATTACAAATAATACGAATACTCTAACTAGTATTAGGGTTATAAAACCTTGAAGCTATGAATTATACGACTAAGTTACATAAACAAAAGATTTCTAGATTGTATATATTAACTCTATGCCCTAGGACCTCCTTCTATACACCAAGGAGTCCTAGTCGATTTACAATATATTACTAAAACTTAGATTATTCTCAAAGATCTATTTTATAAATAACAATCCTTATCTTATAAGTAATCTTGATCTTTAAGCAATATTTATCTTTTAGCAGTTGTAACTTTCAGCAGTTGTAACTTTGTACCAGCAACATTAACTCTTAATAAGCAGTAGTAACTTATACACCAACAACATTAACTTAGCAGCAGTAACTTCAAGATCATCATGAATTCTTTTAATCCCAACAATCCACCCCTAAACTTGATATTCTCCTTCAAAATCTCAAGTTTCTTCATTGAAAGCTTTATAATCACCAGGAGGATGCTTCCAAACACTTCATTGATTCTTGAGTTGTTTTGTAATAAGTTTAAGAAGCTAATAACACATTTCATTCCAATGATCAACTTGCAGCTTCCTATTTAACATATCTGTGATTGTAGCAGGTGTACGGGGATATCTCTTTTCTACCAGCATATGAATGTGCACATTTTGCTTCCTCAATGAATGTACTCCACGTGAATCATATAGCTTCCAATCCAATACTATGTAGTCTGATTGGTTTTTCCATACTTGATCTTCAACATGTGGATCAAACATTGTCTTTAGATCACCCCATAACACTCTCTCATAACCCTCCTCTGGCCTTGTTGACCCATGTTTAGCTTTTACCAATTTCCACAGGGTTTTTAAATCTTCCCTGTCAAAGCTTTTGAGCATATGACTGAAGACTAAGTACATCTTTGAACTTCCATAAGCCCTGATTATCTGGTAATAGGTTTTCTTCCCGTCTTTATGGATCTTGTAGTCAACAATGCTTGGAGGCTTAGTTGCCAAAGGAATAACATCAATTGCTACTTCCTCTTTAGCAGGAACAACTTCTATTAGTCTTTGAAGCTCTGCTGTTTCTTTATCCTCATCCACCTTTTGCTTTCCAGCTCAGTGCCTACTCTCTTTGAACTGCTCTCTTGTGCTGTCTCTGCTTCAACTCTTACTTCACTACCTTCCACCAATTCTGTATCCATCTTTACAAGTGTGTTTACCCTTTTTACAGCTTTGTCAAATAACTTATGAATATCATCAATGCTTTTGTTCTTCAACTGATTGTTCTTGTATCCATCCATGTTTTTTAGATAAGTAGACATTGTATTTCTCTTTTGAGCTTTAGTTGGTGGTTTGTTCCTCTTTTCTTGAGCTCTCATTGCTGCAAAGTGTTTCTTTCTTGCTTCTAAGAGTTGTACAAACAACTTGGACTTCTCTTCAATACTTAACTTCTCTTGTTCTTCTGCTTGCATTTGTTGAGCCATTTGATAATCAGCATCTATCATTGCTTGCACATTATCCCATGAAACAATGTTGGCTTCTTCAATTTGTTGAGCTTTTTCTCTGGCAAGCCTTTCTTCTTCTTCTTCAGCTTGTAGCTTGAAGGCAAGTTCTTCATCAAGCATCAATTGATCTTTCTTTGACAATTTCTTCACAGGTTCTGGTTCAACCATTTTGCCTTTACCTTTATCCTGAACATTGAGTTGTGATGGTTGTTGTGAAGAAACTGTTGGTGTAGGTGCTTGCTCCTGTTCATGAATAACAAGCCCTTTAGCCTTGGGTCTTGTGCTAGCAGCTGTAACTGTTGTAGCAGCAGTTGTTGTTGTAATTGTACCCTGCTCTGGTTCTTGTAACATAACCTTGTCAGCCTTGGGTTTTGCACTTTTCAAAGCTGCAAGTGCTTGAGCTAAAGTAACTTCATCAACACTTAAGTTCACATCTTTAGAAGCAACTTCAGTTTCAACAACCACCTCATCACCAACTAAGTCATGTACTCCAAACATATCTGTATCAGCATCAAAATGAGTACTAACTAAGTTAATTCCTGCATCAGCATCAATATCAGCTATCCTCCCCTGTTTGGATGCATCCTCCTCACCCAAACCTTCTTCATCAGAGGATTCCACTCTTCTAGATAAACCAACCTTGTATAATCTTTTAAGCCTATGAGTTCTTGACCCTCCTTTCTTCTCTAGTCTCTTGACCCTCCTTTTCAAACTTGTAATCTCCTGAGCTTGAGAGGTCTTAGTTTTCTCCAGATCAATAACTCTATTTTGCAAATTGGTACATAATTCCATCAATTCCTTTAGTTTCAGACTATCCTCATCATCACTATTCGAGGTGTGTTAACTCCTACGAGTATGAATCATTAGAAAGTGTTTAAGATACAATCTCAAACCCAGTTTGAAGCAAAGTATCCCCTATAGGTTGTTTCTTGGGTGCCAGGGACCGACTACCTTACAACTAGTTGCCCAAAGAACATGAGTTTCATATAAGTGTTTCCTGGATGGGTCTACTGATGTTACCTGCCTATCCTGCTTGCAGCAAACGGTAGTAGCAGTAGTGGCCCCTTTCCAAACTGTGCATCCATCTCCTCATATACAGCCTCATCAGCAACATTGTCCTTTAGGACCACAAGCGAGGTACCCCGCATATCCTTTCTCTTTGGCTTCCTAGGTTTTTGTTTCTTTTGAGGTTGAGATGTTGATGGTTGAATAATGGTGGGTGTGTGATGGGGATTAGTAGGATTTGCTGAACCTTCACCTATTTCTTCTTGAGCTTGTACCATCATTGTTGGAAGTGTTACACTTCCTGAGAATCCTTTACCTACCATTTTCATGTTTCCAAAAATCTTCTTTTTGTGAGAGGGTGTAACATAGATCCCATTATGTTTTGACATCCCCAACCTAACTGTTTATGTAAAAAGCACTTGATATGAAATCTGTTGGATACATTAACGAATTTTTCCCGACGACTAAACCCTAAATTCGTCACCATAACTTTTTTTTTTTTTTTTTTCAAAAAATGGGGGGGTTTAAAATATTTTGAAAAGTTAAACTTTGTTTTTTAGCTAAACATGGATAATTGTATAACATAGTGCTACTAAATTCATTCCATGCAGTAGCCTTAGCACTTAGGCATTGCAAAATGGTATGAATAAGGACATATCCAGTTGTGGGGAACAGAATGCCATATAGAAAAGAAGCTTTTTCTGTGTGAAAAGTTTCTCAAACCCCATTAGTGTAAGCAGTTCAATAGATGTGTAGTGCATTGGGTAGGACAATCAACATACCTTCCATCATCGTCCAAGTGAATAACTCGTTATCTATGACAGTGGATTCGTGTATGATCGCGTTACTTCCTATCTACTAGGGCTTGTAGCTAGTAAACTCTCCATCATGTAACAGTTTTTTTTTGCCTTTTGACAGTGGCCCAAACATTTGTTCAATGCAACGAAGTACTGCGTATAGTGAGGGATTGACCGATATGCATATTTATGAGGGTTTGCATTCAAAAAATCAACAAATTGCTCAACTCATCACTTTTTCAGCGTGGTTTTATAATAAAAAACACGACCATGTTTGTAGAGTACAACAAACTGCAAGGGTCGTCATTGGTGATTAGGGTATTTGAAGATGAATGATGGAAAATTGAGTTAGGGGTTATGTGATTATATGATTATATGATAAATGAAATTGATTAAATGAGTGATTGAAACCCTTAATCGAAGTATTTATGAAAATACCCTCAACAACATTAACGTTCACTAGCAGTTGTAAGTTATGCCTAGCAGCATTAACTTATGCCTAACAGCATTAAGTTATGCCAGCAGTATTAACTTATGCCTAGCAGCATTAAGTTATGCCTAGCAGCATTAAGTTATGCCTAACAGCATTAAGTTATGCCTAGCAGCATTAACTTTGAGTCACCACCATTAACTCCAATTCTAAACGCATTAACTTTCAACAGCAGTAGTAAGTTATACCTAGCAGCATTAACTTTCAACAGCAGTAGTAAGTTATGCCTAGCAGCATTAACTTTGAGTTACCAGTATTAACTCCAATTCCAGTCCAAACACTTTCTGTTTTTAATATATTTAACTCTCTTTCTGTTTTTCAACTCATAACTTCTCTCAATTCTTTTTCTCACAAAATCACTCTTTTATTTTATTTCACATAGCTCTCTTTCTTTTCACAATGTTAATTATACCAGCAGTATTAAGTATAACTAACATCATTAACTTAGCAGTATTAAGTATAACTAGCAGCACTAATTATAGTTAACAGCACAAACTTTTAATGACATGAATAACAATACTAATTCGTACAAAACTCTACAAAAACATAAAAAGATAAAAGATTTTAAGGATTTAGCATTCCAATACTAGCAATCAAATATTGAAACCTACTTACATCAAAAGCTTTTGTAAGTAAATCTGCAACATTCTTATCATTATGGATTTTAACCATATGAATCAACTTCTTTTCATTGTAATCCCTAATAAAGTGATGTCTAATCTCGATATGCTTTGTTTTTTAATGAAAAATAGGATTTTTAATTATGCAAATAGTACTGTTATTATCAATAAAGATTTTGGTATGCAAGAAATTATACCCATAATCAAGTAATTGATTCTAAATCCAAATCACTTGTCTATAGCAACTTGAAGCAGCCACATATTTAGCTTTTGTTGTGGAATTTGAAACCACCGTCTGTTTCTTGCACTGCTATGATATTAATCTACATCTAAGGAATTAACAACCTCCTGTTGTAGACTTCCTATCCAAGCTTGCTCTAGCATAATCACTATCAGTGTATGCTACCAAATCAAAAGGAGAATCTTTTGGATACCAAAGGCCCAATTTAGGTTGACCTTTTAAGTACCTAAAAATCCTTTTCACAGCATGAAGATGTGACACTTTTGGATTGACTTGGTATCTAGCACATGCACACACTGCAAACATAATATCAGGTCTTGAAGATGTAAGATACATCAATGAACCAATCATTGACCTATACAAATGAACATCCACTTCTTCACCATCTTCATCCTTGAGCAAAAGCTTTTGAGTTTCCATAGGTGTGCTTGCTGTCTTGACATCAGTAAAACCAAATTTCTTCAAAATCTCAGTCACATACTTGTCTTGACTGATAAAAATCCCATCCTCCTTCTGCTTTACTTGCAGTCCTAAGAAGAATGTGAGTTCACCCATAGAACTCATCTGAAACTTCTTATGCATCATCTTCTCAAACTCAGTGCATAATGACTTCTTTGTAGAGCCAAAAATGATATCATCTACATACACTTAAACTAACAGAATATCACCTTTGTCCCTTCTGATAAACAAAGTCTTGTCTATCTTTCCTCTCTAAAACCCATTGTCCAACAAATAAGTTGACAAGGTTTCATACCAAGCTCTGGGAGCTTGATGCAGTCCATAAAGTGCCTTTTCTACTTTGTATACTCTGTCAGGGAAGTCTGGATCTTCAAATCCTGGTGGTTGACAAACATAGACTTCCTCTTCAATCTTACCATAAAGAAAAACACTCTTGACATCCATCTGGTACACCACAAAGTCTTTAAATGAGGCATAGGCTAAAAATAGCCTAATTGCTTCAATTCTTGCAACAGGGGCAAAGACTTCATCATAGTCAATCCCTTCTTCTTGAGTGTACCCTTGAGCAACCAATCTTGCTTTATTTTTGTATCACAATTCCTCTTTCATCCTTTTTATTCCTGAAGACCCATTTAGTGCCAATAGCCCTTTTTCCATTTGGTAAATCTACTAAAGTCCAAACTTCTTGTAGCTTTTTGAAAGTCTTTATGGTTTGTTCTTTGCTGAACTGAACTAAACAAACCACGTTCTTCTAAATTCTTTGTCATTCTTCTTGTTTGAGGTGTTGAATTCAGGTATCTAATAATTTGTTCAACTGGATGATCTTTGTGTACTCTTGTAGTTGGAATAGGACTAACATGTATAAATGCATCCAAATTGTTCATGTCAGCCTCTGCACCAACATCTTCATCATCATCCGAATAGACAATATCTTCTAAAGCAAGCATATTTGGATCATCTAGAAGTTTAATGCTTGATTTTACACCAACAACATTAACTTTATTTGTGCTAGCAACATTAACATTGTTAGTGCTATTAACATTATCATCCTTCTCTTGATCAATATTTTCACTATCTTTTCTTGGATCTTCATCAACCTTCTTCTCATCATCACTTGAAGGTTAGGATCCATCATCTTGAGAATTTTTTAAACTTTGAGAGAATGGTCGATCAGCAATCCATAATGGTAGCAGAATGTAATTTTGCCAGGTACTGTCTCCATTCTAGCTTTACCTGCATCATTACATTCTTTTGTACCTGCATTACCATTAGACTAATTTCCTGCAACAACTGGCTTATAATTCATTGACTTTGTTAGTGCATCAATATCAAAAAGCCAATTTTATCCACTTCTTGTAATATTAGGTGTATTCTTACTAAATTGGACATGCAGGTTTTTTTCAACTATCTTAGTTCTACTGTTAAATACTCTAAATGCTTTACTATTGATTGAGTACCCAACAAAGAATCCTTCATCAGACTTACCATCAAACTTGCCAAAGTGATCTATGGTATTAAGATTTGTAACAAGACACCCAAATGGTCTCATAAAGCCTAAAGCTGGTTTTCTACCAAGAAAAAGTTCATAAGGGGTCTTGTTATGAGGCTTAGTTACTAATACCCTATTTTGCACATAGCAAGCAATATTAACTACTTCAGCCCAAAAAGTAGTAGGTAGCTTAGAATCAGCTAGCATTGTCCTAGTAGCCTCAATTAGTGTTCTATTTTTCCTCTCAGCTACTCCATTTTGTTGAGCAGTTCTAGCTACACTAAATTCTCTCTTAATACCTTTTCTCTCACAAAACTGATTCATATCCTTATTCTTGAACTCAGTTCCATTGTCACATCTAGTTACCTTTGATCTATTAGATTTTCTACTCCAGTTATAAAGGACTTAAGTATGCCACTAGTCTCATCTTTAGTAGCTAGAAAGAAAATCCAACTAAACCTACTATAATCATCTGTGACAACTAGGCAATACATCTTTTTCATTAAGATTTTTACAAATGTTGAACTAAAAAAATCCATGTGCAACATATGCAAAGGTTGGCTGATTGAACTTACTGTTTTAGACTTAAAAGAATCTCTATGTTGCTTTCCCTTTTGACAAGCAACACAGGTTTGATGAATTTCAAAAAGTTTTGAAGGTAAACCTCTTATAAGATTTCCCTTAACAAGTTTATTCATAGTTTTGAAATTTATGTGTCCAAGCCTCCTATGCCAAAGTTCAGATTCATCATATGTGGCTTTTGCAAAGAGACAAGTTAGACCTCCTTTAGGAACAATATTCTTTAAATCAACACTATACATATTGTTCTTTCTAAGAACTTTAAGTAAAACATGACTTTCATCAGTTAACTTAAAGTTTAGAGATAAAATAATACATTCAGTGTCATTAAAGAGAACACTATTCTTTTTGTCACACATTTTTTAGACACTAAAGAGGTTAAACTTTAACTCTCTTACAAAATACACATTCTCAAAATCCAAATTACCAGTTTGATTGTACCTTTACCTGTGATTTTCCCTCCTTTGGGGTTACCTCTAAAGGCAACGTATCCTCCATCAATTTCTTCAAAGTCAGTAAGATAGGACATGTTCCCTGTCATGTGCCTTGAGCATCCACTATCAATCACTCCTTGATCCTGTAAATCCATTTGTGGATTGCCCTGCACATTAGATAAGAAAATCAGCTTCTTTTGGGGACCCAAGCCATCACTGACTTGGATCTGCCTTGTGCATCAACATAATCAAACTTTTTCAAGGTGATTGATGCACTGTTGTGTTTAGAAACATGGTCTAAAACTTTAGTCTTTGGTTTCCAAACCCAACAAGCTGAGGCCTTAACAGCATTAACATTATTTCCCTTAACAGCATTAACTACTGCTTTTGGCTTAGCAGCATTAACTACTGCTTTTGGCTTAGCAGCATTAACTACTGCTTTTGGCTTAGCAGTATTAACATTTTTATCCTTAACAGTATTAACCCTCTGATTAAAATTACAGTTTTTAAATGTTGTATTCTTATGAATGGGCCTCTTAACAGTTGAATGTGCTATTTTAGAAAGATATGACATTGGTCTAGCAGCATTCACTGTTGTTTTTGAGTGAGCAGCATTAACTTGTCTAGCAGTATTAACTGATACTAAGCCAGACTTCATTAGTACTGCTCTTGGAACCATGTTCTTTTTAGGGCAGGGGTGAGTCTTTTTGGCAAAATTCTGATGATTCACCCTTTTAGCATTGTTCCAAATAGGTTTTGTATTTTGAAACTGTTTTTGATTCACCTTTTTACAATCTACCTGCAAGTGATCAAAACTTCCACATACATAACAAGCTTTATTAAACATCTCAAAATTACTTCCTAATCTTTGAGACATCATATTATTCCAGTTTCTTTGATTGCCTCTAGGAGTATGAATGTTTTGCCTATTTTGCTCAACATGATTGACAGTTTTCCTAGCAGTCTTTTCTTGCTGTTTAGGTTTGACAAACTCTATCTTAGCAAAACTAGGCTTAAATGTTTTCTTTTCAATCTTAGCCTGAGGCACATCATCTTCCTCATTATCAGACACCCAATCCTCAATAATTGGAGCACCATTATTCTTCCTAACTGCTTTAGGCTTTGCTTCACTAGCCTTAGCTTCACTGTTCTCAACTACAGGCTTCTTAACTGTAGGCTCACTAACTATAGGCTCATTCACAAACTCTTCTAGACCAAAAAATGACAAATCAGGTTTTGGAGGTATAAAGTTTCCTGCATAAGGAGGTGGAACAGCACTATACCCTAAACTTGTTTTGCACTTATCAACTATCTAACAGTCTATTAGTTTGCTTAAGTTTTTAGATGAATTCTCAAAATTTTCTACTGTTAGCTGAATTTCATCTTTTTGTTTTTGAGCCAGTTCTAACTTCCTTCTAAGCTTTGTAATGGCTACTTCTCTTAAATGAATCTCATGTTTTAAGACCTTGATATCTTCCTCATAAATAGACTCATTTTTCTTATAAACTAGAAGTCTTGCTTCTACAAACTCTAGATCTGTTTTATAAGCAATAGCATTTAACTTAGACGTCCTTAAGTCTTTTAATAGTTGTTCATTTTGTTCTTTAAGAATTTTAACATTTCCAAACAAGATGATGAACAATTTGAATCATTAGATACCTCAGAGTTAGAACTTGTAGAAGAGTAAGCCATGAGTGCAAAGTTAGTTGGACCTTCTTCTGCTTGATCACTCCAATCATAACCAGAACCATCACAAGAAACCGAAGCATTAGAAGTAGTTGTCTCCACTAACACAACCCTTCTTGTGTTCTCCCTATTTCTGTTTTCTTGGTTCTTTGGAGCCCTGCACTCCTTTGCAAAGTGTCTACTTTTGTGGCAATTGTAACACTCTACCTTGGACTAATCAAACCTAATGGTCTCATTACCATTCACAGAAAACTTCCTTCCAGTGTTCTTTAAGAATCTCTTTGCCCTTATTGTTAGCATAGCCATCTTCCACCTCAAGTCCATCTCTTCTAAATCATTAGGATTAATTTGTTGCAAGTCCTCATTGTTAAGTTGTGGACTGTTTGGTTGGCTTGCAAAGAAAGCACATATAACAGCATCACTCAAGTTATCAATTGTTGTTGAGTTAATAGCAGTAGCTAGAGTGCTAGCAGTTGTAGCATCATGAGCATTATTAACTGCTCCATACTGTTTGCTGCTTAGGAAACAAAGCTACATTTATGGGTTTGTGCGTAGCAGCTTGATTTCCTATGACCTCTGGTTCATGATATTCAGTTGTTGTAAAGATCATCCATGCTTAATTATATATCTCAGCTTGTTCCTCCATACAATGTATGTGTGTTTCATTCTATGACAGAACTCTTAAGAACTTCTGAATTACATCTCTTTGGTGAGATACTTTCACCATGAATCTCCACTGACTGATAAGCTTTTGAAGCCTATTAAAATTTTGATCTAACACCTTTGAGCTAGATGCAGTAAAATTTTCATACTGCTGCTTTAGAAGATTCCCGAGTCTTTTAGAGTAGCATCATCCCTCTAAACCTCTTCTCAACAGCCTGCAATGAAAAAAAAAAAAAAAAATCCAAAATTGGGGGCCCCCCCCTTTTTTTTTTGGGGGCCCCCATAAAAAAAAAAAAAAGCTTTTGATGGAGTTAACTTCAATTGAAGTTCATTAGGGATCCCATCAATAAAGTGCTTCTTGCTTTTCCTTTCACTTCCACTCTAACCTCCTTTGGCCTTTCTTCAGCAGTTTAGAGCAATTTAGTCCTCAACACCTTCAACAACTTTTGTTATTGGAGGTGCATTACCATTCTCTATGACTTCCCATAGAGAATAATCAATCATCTGGATGTACTGTTCCATCCTCATCCTCTAAAGCTCATACTCACCTAGTTTGAGCATAGGCACTTTTGATGCAACCACCATATGTACTGAGTCTTGATCCATGTCTTCTTAGCAAAATTTCTCAATGCAACAAGCTCTGATACCACTTGTTGATCCCAATTAACTTCTAATGATCGAATTCCTTAAGCTTGTTTAAGGTTTTGTTATGCTAGATAAATCTAACACAACTTATTTTAAGAAACTTTGTTTGATAATACTAAAGATTATGCGGAATCTAATCTTTAATATAAGAAGAATTCTTCAGTAACACAAAACAATATAATTTCAACAATAAAAGCTCCAATATTATTATTACAAATAATACGAATACTCTCCAGGGTTACAAAACCTTAAAGCTATATCGATATCAAAACAAAAGATTTCTAGACTATGATTGTATATCAAACTATATGCCCTAGGACCTCCTTTTATACACCAAGGAGTCCTAGTCGATTTACAATATATTACTAAAACTTAGATTATTCTCAAAGATCTATTCTATAAATAACAATCCTTATCTCATAAGTAATCTTGATCTTCAAGCAATCTTTATCTTTCAGCAGTTGTAATCTTTCAGCAGTTGTAACTTTGTACCAGCAGCATTAACTCTTAACAAGCAGTAGTAACTTATACACCAGCAGCATTAACTGTGTACAAGTAGTAGTAACTACTTAGAATATTTTCTTCAATCTTCACCAGCAGTACTAACTTTACTCTAGCAGTACTAACATATACTAGCAGTAGTAACTAGCAGTACTAATATACACTAGCAGTACTAAGTTACACTAGCAGTACTAACTACTTAGCATATTTTTCATTAGAGTTAATGAACAGCACTAAGTTTTACTTAGCAGTAGTAACACAAACCTTAGCAGCAGTAACTTCAAGATCATCATGAAGTCTTTTAATCCCAACATGGTGTATTTATCTTTGATCCACTAAGGTCTGATTAGTCTAGAGTAATCGAAATGCAGACTTGTACAACAGATGAGGTTATGTTTAGTACACTATATATGTTAGTTGCTAAGATAAAAGATAATATTTGATCTTTGTTTTGTCGCATTCCTGAGTTAGACCTTGAAAGTGGTAGTTTGAAAATAATTAAAAGGGATGCAGATGTCCATGCATTGTATGACCTAGCTAAAAAGCATGTGACAATAGACTTGTATGTAGATCATTTACCACAAAACTTAACACAATTTTACCACCACAACCTAAGTTTATCTAGTTCAGATAAAGAAGTAACATCTAAAAAGAAAGAACATGGAATAAAAAAGAAAGATGCGGGTAGTATGTTTGTTAATGAGCTTGTTTCTTGGGTTGAGGATGAAGCAAACTCTCCTTACTTAAGGGCTCCTCCAATTAAATCTAGACCTCTTAGAAAAGATTTTAATGGTAAGGTTCTGTTTACATAAATGTATAATCATGAAGATGAAGTTTTGATTACTATCCCCCACTAAATGATGATGAGGTAGGCCAGGATAATTTAGTTCCGTGGCGTGGGGTGGGGGTTTTGTTAGGATGATTGGGGGGGGGGAAGAGGGTGGAGGGGTCGTTGGTGGGGACTGGTGGGGTGTGGGTTTTTGCTTGCGGGTATTTGGGGGGGGGGTTTGTGGGGGGTGTGGGTGGTTGGTGGGGGGAGTGGGGGGGCGGTATTAGAAAGTTCAAGATTTTTTTTCACTCGTTTCATGGTCTGGAGGTTTTGTATATTGCGTTCTCAGTGGATAGTGCAGGTAATTGAGGTAGTTTCGTGGCGTTCTGGTAGACACAGCGTTTTGGGTGGAGAGTTGAATGGCTGGCAATGAGAAGCCGTGATATATAGTGGTATTTTTTCTTATTTATTTATGGACGTGCGCGATAGGAAACAGTGACCCACCTTTACAAAATCTTAAAATTAGGGTTGGTACATTACTATACAAAAGGCCATGAACACCTCTTAATAAAGACCGGTTTTGAAAAAACCAGTTCTTAAGTGTAATAAGTAGGGAGCATGGGTGGCATAAATATCAGGTTTCTTGAAAAAACCAGTCTCTATTGTCTAAAACGTATAGAAACTGGTCCCGTTGTAGAAAACTAGTCTTTAAACCCAATTAAAGACACTGGTAGTCTTTCTGAGAAGAGTTTTAACGTTCTTATTATAGACATGAGGTTTCGTATAACACTCAGTACTGTAGAGCGTAGAGTGATCATCAAAAAGGACATAAGGAACGACGAGACATGTAATAATATAATTTACTTGATAAGTTATGACTAAATTTAAGCTAATGTACTTTACTATATATTCAACCAAGTAATGCGTTTTTGTACGATTTTTATTTTTCAGACATACACGAAAAGCTAACAAATAGAGGATATAATCAAATAAAGAAAATAAATAGTATCTAAATAATTTTATTATCATATAATAAATCATACGCACGCTATGAAAATGTCATAAAATAACTTCCCCAAAATTCCCCCCCAACTTTACCTAGTACTCCCCACGACCTCCACCTTCACTATCAAACTCCCGCCAATCGAACCCTAACCACCACCTTTCTTGATATATGGTGTCATTTACATCATTGGACAAGTTATTAACCACTATCTTGATATATGGTGATTTCATCTCAGTTTGAGCTCTTAAAATGGTATTTTTTTCCTCTTAATTTAAATTTGATACATAATTGTTAATATTTTGAGGTTAATTTTGGTTAATTAGCTTTTGTAACTTGTATTAGGGATGGGTTTAGGTTTGTCAAATAACTTTTTATATGCATAAATTGTCATATGTTTGCTTATGTTTTTAGTATGGGCTGTCAATATTTCACAAACATTAGGTGGGTATGTGAAATATGTAAAGTTTATGATTTACATGTTAACTTTTTGATTTTTTCAATTTTAGTTGTAACCACAAAATTATAATGATAGATAACTTTTGTTTATAAGCCGAAGGACTTAAGGACATAAAGTAACTTATATATAAAAAAATTCAGTGACAGTCTTTGAAATTGTTAAGCACATATATCTTAGAATATATTCAGTGATACTTGGGTCTTGATTAACAACACAATCACTAGTGTTAATTTATCCACTTTTCCAGAATCAGACATTACGGGAGGTGGAAAAATGGGCAGGATAGTTAATGGGTTAGGGTCAACAGGGTAATATTTTAGTGCAGGTCAAAACAGGTTATGGGATTTGAGAGTCAATTTGATGCAGCACCTATCCTGAACTGTATATAGTTCTGCATATGTGCCTGTACTCATGGATCCTGGAATATTATCATGTAACTTTATATTTTAGTAAATAATTCAAAAGATGATCGGCATTTCTTAAACTTTCTACGATGCACATGTTAGTACTGGTATTCTTAGAAACTGGATTACAAATATATTATTTTTGTGTGTAGAGGTGGTGGTGAGTTGTCTGATCGGGACATCCAAAAGATAGTCCAGGCGTTGCAGCAATATAGTGAACAAATCGAAAAACTATCCCTCAATGTTGATGTAAGTTGACATGTATTTTTACTTCTTTTCATTAATGGATATCTATTATAATTACCAAACCTGTACTTTTGATATAAAGTTTATCTTTTAATTTTAAATCATCGCTTACTAATAATATCTAGAAATTTGGAAGTTATATAGATTGCATAAAAGGAAGAAATGAATTCTCTAGTCAAATTGTTGCGACACGTTTACTGATATGCTTTTGACTCAGATTTCAGCAAAGATTAAACAAAATAATTAGGGAGTTTGGGTCTTTGAACAAGTGGGACAACTAGAACAGTGACCTTGTTATTTGGAGATTCTGTCACACGAAATTCAGTTTTTTGGACCGTGGCGTATCATTGTATATGTTGTAGTGGAGGGAAAAATTTTGTTTCGAGTTCAGATGAGTTTAGTTACACATGTCACTTCAAGATGAAAGAAAGGTAGGGTAGTTGATTTCATATATGGCAGTCGTTTTCTTTTGCATAATTTTTATCTTTGAATGCATATGACTTGTTGATCATATTACATGTTGGACCTTTTTAGAAAATTAATCCCCAAACTGCTGAGGCTATAGACAAGTTCATACTAAAAACTAAGGTGTCATTTGGTTGAAGTATATTGGGGGGAATTCATGTCATTTGCATTTTAATTTCCCCCAAATATTGTGTTTGGTAACACAAATGGAGGAATTTAAAATTCCATGAATTGCCAAAATGAAGAAAATTAAAATGGCAAGAATTTTCATTTACTTGAAAAAAAATTATAAACTTTTTTTTTAGTTGTTTTTGTTCTATTTTTTCTTGGTTTGTTTTTTTTAAATCAAAGGATATCCATCACTTTAGTCGGGTCTGGCCATGTTGGTCACGTTTGTACGGCGTCTAAGGATAGGAGCAGGTTAAGAAATTTTTCAAATTTAATTTAGTTAAAAGTTTAAAAAATTCATAAAAAATACAAAAATTATCAAAAAAATATTTTTCTTTTTTAGAAAATTTTCTTTAGTCATATAGTTTGTAGGAAAAATATAAAAATTTTCGTAGGGTCATTTTTGTAACTTTTTGATTTTTAAAGAACGGGCTCGGGTGCGGTTTTTGTCTTGACTCGTTTTTGGGTCAAACGACCTCCGTTTTCAGTCTAGTCTTTTTCATTCTTCGTTATTTGTCTCCTAGAGTAGTTTAGAAGTGAAAATTTCTTCGTAGGGTTAATTTTAAAGATTTTAGGTTTTTCCCCCTTTGTTCGGGGTCCGTGCTCTCGTTTTCTAGCTTAATTTCATATTTTTTAGGATTTTCTTAAACGTTTTTGTTTGTTATTGTTTAATTTAGCTTTCCACACTCTCAAATCATTTCTCTCTTTCAAACTCCAATCTTCCGACCGTATCGATTTTCCAGCACAGCCTCGTTGGGGATTAACGACCCGGGAACATTCTATACTGCTCCCGGTTACATTGATTGTTGTTGTTTTTTTTAAATTACTTATATATTTTATATTTTAATATATATAATATATTATAATTTGAAAGAAATTCTATAAATCACTGGTAATTGCTTTGTAGAAAACACGCAAGTGTTGCCTTCCGTTGCATATTACTGCATTCCTACTAATTTTATAAACTATACCATTATGTGCTTGTAAGTCTATCAGTTTCACTACTCATGTTGCATATTATGGATTTATTTACCCGCACCTTTTATGACAAGTATGCTCCCTCCTTAGATCCATCCCTAACTATTGATTTCTATGAACAACCTCGCTCGGATATCTTGTTGACCAATCTCAGATAAGAGAATATGGAAATGATGAATCATCAAACAATCAAGCATCTGAACCCCACGGTTGGAGCAGTTGCTGGAAGGCGAGCTATTGCTCAAGGCAACAGTGCAGAATTTGCGGAAGCGCTGTTTCGCTATATTGCTCAACCCTACCATTTATGTTTCACATGATCTTTATATGTTACACTTTTATAAATAACTTGTTTTCCTTTTGTATCCATAGCGACATATCTAATCTTGGACTATCCGGCGGCAATTTAGGATACCAGCTCACTAGTTTGACATCCTTGAAAAATTTGTAAGACTGCTTTACTTTCTATTAAACAAATGTTCATGGTTTGTAATGTTGTAAATCTGACATTATGTTGGTATTGCAGCGATATAAGCGGCAATAATCTTGGCAACCAGATACCTTATGACCTTCCTCCAAACTTGGAGACTGTATGTCTTTTTCCCCGAATTTCCATTTTTCATCATTGACTTTTGTTACATACTTCTCATCGGTCATGTGTTGTAATGCAGAAATTTTGCTGGATGTGGTTTCAGTGGCAGCCTTCCGTATTCCATATCGTTAATGACTTCTTTTTTAAATACTTGTAAGCGAAGTCTTACATTTTCTTTTCCTCGTATACCAATTGGATATGGATTAGTTTTTTTATCATACTTATTATTATTATCTTTTTACCAGAAATGTTGCTCGTAATCAAATAAACGGCCAGCTCTCTGACCTGTTTGGAAAACTTACAGCTCTATCCATATTGTAACGCTTCCAGATCCCAAGTTTGATCCTTTTATTTATTATTTATTTAGGACTATCTTTAAGGAATTTTATTATGTTCTTGCCGTATTTATGCATGTCCAAAATGACAATTAACACTTTGTTATGCTTCAGGGATGTATCTTTCAATTCTTTAACCGGTAATCTTCCTCAGAGCTTAAGCTCGCTGTCCAGTGTCACGGATATGTATGTACATCCTTTGCGCTTATATTTAGATTTTACTTTAGTCCTCCCTCCACCCGTTCACGCTTGTCTTGATACAGGTATTTGCAGAACAACCAATTTACAGGAACTATTGATGTCCTTGCTGATCTTCCCCTTAAGAACATGTGAGTATTACAATACGCTTTCAGAACCCATCATTGGGTTTATACAGAGCAAACATATTAATAGGCTACTAACATGTTCACATTCGTCTTCTCAAGAACGTTGCTAATAACAAATTTACTGGTTGGGTTCCTAGTCAGCTAAAAAACATTAATCTGCAGTAAGCATTTAACTTTAAATGCTATATACAAACATTTATGTTTTGGATGTTAAATAAAATAACTTGTGTAACATAAAGGATGGTAACTCGTGGAGCTCAGGCCCTGCGCCTCCACCTCTACTTGGTCGAAGGTAACCAAATGGAAATAAAAGCCCGTCTTCAGGCAATTCCAGCGATGGTGGTAAGAAATCTAGGATCAATGGTGCAGCTATAGCAGGGATTGTGGTATCCATTTTGGTTGTTGGGGCAATCATTGCATTCTTTTTGTTGAAGAAAAGATCCAGAAAATCGCCTAATGATATTGAAAAGACCAATAACCAAACGTTTGCTCCATCTGCTTCACCGCCTAATGATAGCTAGGATTTCTTGTAATAGATGAAAATAACAATGATGAGGAGGTATTTTGATTTACGTTTTGCAATTGCCTATGCATTTTAATGCAGTTATTAGAGCGTTGATGGGCAATCTAAATTGAGAGTTACTACTGTTACTAGAAGATGGGTAGAGACGGCTGATGTTACAGAGGTTAGTCAAAAATCTTAATTATTGCTAATAAATAATTTTCCAGTAAATGTAACATTTTGATATATACTTTTTTAGCAATGCATTGTTTCTAAATAGTTATACAACAATTTACATAGATTGCTTGTCTTGAAATATATCTGGGGGGGACGATAATTCATTACATGTGGTTAAGACTTAAGATCAGGAATTGTCTAGATTAACTTCTTATAAAATGGAAACGGAGGTAGAGATCAAATTTCCAACATCAATTGTGTAGCCTTTTTTTGTTTATGTTACAATTTTTAATAAGCTATCAATGGTTTATTGATAATATCAGGAAGCATTTGATGCAACAAGGTAGATAGATAGAAACCTCCTCATCTCTATTCTAAATTTGGCGACTACCGTAAAGATGATTCATCCTCATTTTTTTAGTGTAGTTATTTTCCATGGCATGACAATAACTCAATGGAGGAACCTTGGTTACACGGTTCTGTCTAAGGACATACTTCACGACTGCATTAACTTGTATCTGATTGATTTTTCCAATAACGTAGGAAATATCTTTAGATTACTGATGTTTTTATTTCATTAAATTACTTGTTTTTTAGATTACTGATGTTTTTATTTCATTAAATTACTTGTAGGTACCGTGGAGTAATGAGCGTCCGTTGGAGAACAAAGAGTTAAATGCGATCATTGGCGCATGATTTACATTGTGGCGAGATTAGTCCTAGATAATTATGTTGAATTCTAGTGTTTTTCTTTATGGTTATTTGTTGAATTCTAGTTACTTAATTTGATTTGAATTTTGTATTTACTTTATGTTAAGCTAAATTGAAGTTGTCATTATTAACTTTAATTTGTTGAATTTGACATTTTTGGTCCATCTAAATCATTTTATATATATTTGCTGTATTTATATTTCTTTATTTTGGTGGGTTAAATTTGTAAATTTTAGATTTTATTAAAGAATTCCAATTTTCTTTTTTTAAAAATAGATTAAAAAGACAGGTTTTGAGATAAAAACATATCTTTTTACTCTATATAAAGACAGGTTGGATGTTTTTATAAAGATATCTTGCGGGAGAACCAATATCCATTTCTAATAAAACACGTGTGTTTATTTTAATATGGAGACCAATTCTTAGGGAGAGAACTGGTGTCGATTCTTCTAATAGAGACTGGTTGCATAACTGGTTTTCAAATGTTTTGATCATGGAGATACCCCCCTCGAAGAGTGGTTCCAAAACCACTCTTTAT
>BQNB010109180.1:0-22805 GCA_026074375.1 Tanacetum coccineum | reverse complement strand
TAGTTTAAAGACCCGTGTAACCCCGGGTGTAGTTTAAAGAATTTTTTAAGAAATAACGTGTGTGAATAACAAAAAAAAGCAAAGAACATAACAATGTTTCATTAATATTTGAAAGGATGAATAACTAATAAGTCAAGCATTCGACAAACAATTGAGTTTTGTAACAATTTAAGTAAGAAACGTCCATACATTGTCATCTTCAAACTTGATGGTCTTGAATAGTATAGTGCGGCACATTGAAGTAATATCCAAATGTTTCTTCCTTGAAAACCTAACAGTTTTTGCCAAAAAAAATGCAAGTTAAAGTAGGTTATGATTGGTAATATATATGATTAGCAAATATTGTATAGAACATGTCATATGTATTGTACGTACCTTTTCAAATTTGATCATAGACCGTGAAACACTTTTTTGTAGACGACATTTGTAGTTGTTTTCGAAACATTACCTTCGTCATCACAAACAACAACCTTCAAACTTTGAAAGTTCTTCCCCTTAACATCCAAGTCACCAGTAGCCATTAGGACCTAATGAAATACCAATTTGTTTAGCGAAGAGTATAGACCAAATATGTAAAAGATGAGAAAATGAGTATGTGACATCAATGAATGAGGAAGATTGGCACAATCCTGCAACCCATATAATAATTTGTGTCACTCTTTTTGACATACATAATCATTTCTATGACCGTCATTCTTCCCATAAGAAACATTTTTGTAGTAATATACTATTTGTTTTTAGAGTATGTGTAATGGATTAAACTAGTGGGATAACAATAATAATAATAATAAATAATAAATAATAATAATAATAATAAAATAAGTAAATTACAATTAAATATAATAGAATTAAATAATAATAATAATAATAATAATAATAATAATAATAATAATAATAATAATAATAATATCGCCTTTGACGCAAAAGAGTGAAGGCCTAAATAATATCTCCGCTCCCCTCTAATTTGTTGTAAATTCTATTATTATAATGTAATGACGATTTAATTAAAAAAAATAAAAAATAATTATAATTGTGAATATTAGTTTTTTTTTGTAAAACTGCAAAAAATCATCCCTTGGATTAAACATATTTTGGCAAAAATCATCCATGTGTGTTTTAAATGACATATTTACCCTTCATAATTCATGGTGAGTGAAGATTTTTGCCGAACATTTCAGCGCTCGGGAATGATTATTGCCAATAGTATCGGTTAGAGATGATTAGTGCCAAAAAGTACAAACCACATGGATGATTTTTGCAGTTTACTCTTGTTTTTATCTACCTATGAGCTTGTTTTTGTCATAGCTTGTAGCGTCTTATCTCTTTATTTTAAAGTAAAGAAACGCTTCGATCTTTGTAGCTTAAAGACCCGTGAAATCAAGAGGTTTTAAAAAAAAATATTTTGTAAAAAGTTATGTTCGTGAATATAATAAGAAAACAAAAAACGTAAATGTTCCATTAATATTTGAAAAAAATAAGGAGATAATAAGTGAATTATTCAATGAACAATTAAGTTTTAACAATTAAAAGAATAAACGTCCATGCATTGTCGTCTTCAATTTTGATGGTCTTTAATACTTTTATAGAAAATGTAAGTAAAAATAGGATGTGATTCATAATATATTGGAATTTATAATATGGTATAAAACATGTGATATGTATATTGTAGATACCTCCTAAACCTTTATCATAAACCTTGAAGTACTTCTTTGTACACAATTTGTAGTAGTTTTAGAGATATTACCATTCTCATCACAATCGACAACCTTCAAACCTCTTTTGCTTTTAACTCTTGAAACAACAATGTATAGGTGTCTATGTGTGAAAACGAACCTAAATAGGTTCCATTATTTTTTTTAAGAAATAATAAGTAATGATAAGAAAATTGGTTTGTAACTATGAGTAGATGAAGATTATTAACATACTTTGTTTATATATGTGTTGACAAATAAATGTAGCAAAGTTAAGTATGTTTATAGACCTATGGAATCAAGAGGATATTTAAGAGAATCATTCGTTAATGAGTGACGTGTGAATAAAGTATCAACCAACAACAAACGTAAACATGTTTCATTATTTTTTGAATGGAGTAATAAGTAATAAGTCAATGATACGATAAACAATTCGGGTTGTAACAATTTACATGTAATTTAAAACTGTTGTATAATGTTTATATAAGAGATCGGTTTGTGATATTAATGTAAATAAATAATTTGTTAGATCTGTAAATAGAAAATATTAATGCTACATTATGATACAAATAAATTATTGAAACACTATAAAAGACATTTAATTTTTGATGGTATATAATTTTGAGAAAATTTTCTTTTAAAAAATAGTAAAATAATATAACAACAACATAAAAAGAAATGTGCAACAACAAACACACATAACATTTTATGGCATTTAATACAAATTTGATAACAAAAATTACTTTTTATATTAACACTTATAAAATATGAGATATATATGCTTCAAGAATTCTTAAAAAATATATATTATATAAGTTAAGTGTTACTTTTTACATAATATTTACCATAATAAATTATAACAAAGACACAATATTTAGTTGTCTATCTTAAGAAATCTATCGAAGAGAAGAAGTTGATTTAGGGTATCACTCAGAATACCGAATTAGATGAGGTGAGTGTGAAGACTTAGATATTGAAGACGTAGATGTAGAAGATTTTTTGGAAGATTTAATGGATTGAGTATAACGGGTGATGGCAATGCCGAAGCTCGATATACTTGAGTACACTAATATGTTTTCGGATGATGGTCATGCCGAAGCTCGAAATGTATTAGTATTTATATATTTCATAGTTGTATAATATATTGTATAATTAAAGTTATGGTTGTATTTTTTTTGTATGTTGTTGGTGCAAATAAAAAGTTATGATTTATTTGTTTAGTATTTCCGTGTATTGTTTAATTAAATGTTTGATAATTAACAAGTTTATTAATATATGTTCGAAGTTTAAATCGTAAAAAAACCGAACCGGTAAAAAACCGATAACGAAAATTTATAACCGAAAAAACCGATTCCGAACATTTATAACCGAAAAAAACCGATTTCGGAAAAACCGAAAAAACCGAAACCGGTTATTAGAAAAACCGGTTATTTTAAAACCGGTTTTCTAAAAACCGGAAACCGGTTTTAACCGATTTTTTTGCACCTCTAGTCAACACGATCAACAAACCATTGGCAAAATTCAATTAACTAGTTAAACCCGAAGCATATCCTAGACACAGACTTAGAAGGACAATATTTGTGTAACTATGATTCTAGATGTATAAATCACTATATGGAGAGCTATCTCGGACTCTAGATCTACTTGGTCCGCTTCACTAGATCCAGTTAAATGATAGGTCGCATACAAAAGCGCGTAAACAAGTATAAATTGATAAACATAAACAAGCACTCAACGATAAATCAAGAAATCGAGATAAACAAATACCAAACATTCAAATCTTCATAATAATGGCTAATACCCAAAGGGATTAGCCTTCAAACATCATAATAAATACAAGAGTAATTATTTTAGCCAAAAGTAATCTATCCGAGTTAACGAATGATACCAAAAAACGGAACGATTACTAAAGTATATGAAATTACACCATTGTACTTTATGGAATTTATACGTTGCTCGACCTTTTTGCTCTTTTTCTCCTATGAAATCGACTTTTTGTGGTTTAGGTATCGAGAATATGATTTAGCACACTTAAAACTCGTTTTTGAATTTTGTATTTATAGGGTCTAGAAGTCGGTTAAATACGGAGTATCCAAGGAGTTGGATACGGCGTATTGGGGATTTCTTGGAGTAGGGACCACGCTTGATATCTTCCAGAATATTTTACTGATTCCTAGCTTGAATACAGCGTATTGAAGTCCTCTGATAAGGGAGTATTGATCTTATTCTGAGTGGTCTTTTGGTGAGTGCAGGCACGGATACGCCGTATCTTCCTTGATGGATATGGCGTATTGGTCTTCAGTATTAGTATTCTCAATTTATCTTCATTTATAGTTCCAGAATGCGCGCCTTTTGCTAACTTTCACTAATTACTACATAATTACTGCAATTCCTTAAATATAAACGATTTATAAGTAACAATTCTTTGCAATATACTATATAAAAGGGTTATAACATGGAATTAAATGATGCTATAAAATAGACGTTATTTTATGCCTATATCGGAACAAACAGTATACATGTTGTATAAAACTCATCCCTGGCTAGTTGAAAAATCTATAATCAATTTCACAAAGGTAAACAAATCTATCACATAAGTAAAGAGAAGAAAGTAAAAAAAATAATAAACAAATGTACATGTTATGACGCATGGAAAAGCTAATGGAGATCATCAGCAAAGAAAAACCTTGTGTGATTGGTCTACGAGAAACAAAAAGTAATGATGTCGAAGAACAGTAGGTAGAAGAAACTTAGGGTTCAAGAAACTTTGGTCATGCCCAAGAAAATGCTAAAGGAAAATCAGGGGGTCTTTTGATGATATGGGACAATAATGTTTTCTCGGGCACTAGTGGGTTCGGCGGCGATCGTTTTATCGCAGGTGAAAGGGATATGGAAAAGAGTATATAGGGAGATTATTTTGGTCAGTGTGTGATCCTTGGCGGCGATCGTTTTATCGCAGGTGAAAGGGATATGGCAAGGCAGTTGGAAGTTTGAATAACAAGTGATAATCTCTTTCAAATTTCTAGCATGATAACTTTAAACATAACTCAAACTTATCATTAAGTTTCTTTATAAATAGAGATTAGGGAAGAAACACATGTTGGCTTATTAGCAACAAAAACATTGTGAAGCAATCAGTGTGTTGTTTATGAGAGAGAGAGATTCAATACAAAACAAATTCCCCCAAATTACTTTTCATTATTATCATAATATTCATTATTTACCTTTTGGGTTTTTACAACTAATTAACCATTAATCTATCACGAGTATGCAACGGAAAAGATAAACACGTATAGAATTATGTAATTAACAAAAGGATCCAGAATGCGTACCTTTTAGCAATTAACGAATACACTGTCTTGAATATACGCGTGTGTATAATATAAATACCACGCAAAAACCACCCAAGATAGATTTCTTTACTTTAACACACACAATACGTTCTTAGCAAACAATTAAGTATGCTTGGAATGGTAGTGATAAAGCCACCAAACGCCTTCGATTCTGGAATCAATCCACACAAAAAACCCTTGTGGGTTGTTGGTTTCGGTCGATAGGAAGTTGATAGGAAGTTTGATGAGTGATGTGACTAACGCTCCGTTCTCGAGATTTTTATGAAAGGAAAAGAAAGCCTAGTAAAAGAAAGGACGAGAAAGGGTAGAAAAATGAAAGGAAAAATTTTGTTCTATGAGTGTTCTCGAGATGACAGTAAACGAAAAAACAAAATGAGACATCATGTTCTCTAGTTGCAAGTAAAGGAAAAGAAATATATAATTTTACATCTTTGCCTTTTTAGATTTAAATGGTTGAAAAGTAGCAAATAAAGTATATATAAATTAGAAGGGCAAATTAGTCATTGAATAATATATGCAAGTGTCATAAGATTCTTTCCAATGCAATCCGACCATATTTGGCTGGAAAGATTGATATCAAAAAATGCTTATATTTCCCTCTTATTTCCCATCAAAACTTTTCCTTTCCTTACATTAAAAATCTTAAGAACACAATATATTTTGTGTTTCCTATCATTTTATTTCTTTTCCTATTAAAATAAAACTAGAAAACACAGCGTAAGACCTTATATTCGGTTTTGAGTTGGTCATGCAACATGCAACCGACCTTTCTTCCTATTTGACTAAATATACATACTAAACTAACACAGAACACACTATACTTTGAGCTAATATCATGACTAATGTATAACAATTTAGGTTGTGATTGTGATTTGTTAACATACTTGCCCAAGTTACAAAATCAACTGTGAATATTTTGGTATGTTTGTGCACGGACGGGCTTAAGGCTCAAATAGAGAATCAAAAGCTGTTGAATGAGTCATTACTCGATCATGACATCTCCAATGAGTGAGGCCGCTAATTAGGAAAATACTCAGCCCAAAACTTTGCTCCTCAATAAATAAATGTCGAGGTCCACTTTACGATATCGGTATAACACGCCTCTTTTAGTTCGAGTATTCTCGGCAAATGGTTGATATACACTACAACAAAAGCCCCTTTCCCCAGCGCGTTTTTCCCCAGCGACATATGTCGCTGGGGAAAAGTCGCTAAACGACAAAAATACTCCGACGTGGCATTTTTTCTCGTTGAATCTTTAGTCAAACGTTATCGAACCGTTTCCCCAGCGACATGTCGCTGGGGAAGATTTTCATGAAATTTGATAAAACATTTCAGCGAAAATCTAAGCAGGAAATTATCCCGCCAGTCTTTCCCCAGCGACATGTCGCTGGGGATCCTTTTGTTCATTGTTTAGTGCGTAATTAGTCCATAATTGTTGTAGCGTTTGAACTGTACAACTTTCCCCAGCGACATGTCGCTGGGGAAACTTAACAGGCTTATTTATTAGGCTGGCCCGTTTATAAGTTAACATATTTTCGGGTTTGGGCTTAGTTTCCCCAGCGACATGTCGCTGGGGATGTTCGTTTGACTTTTAAACAAACTACGTTTTTAGGCTATTTTCGGTCCAATATTCCACATACTAACTAAATTTACTTCAAAGTTAACTGAATTTTACTCCTAGCTACCACTATATGTAATCATAATACACGGAATGACCAAATCGATTAACGTTTATTATCCTTATCCATCTCTAATTGTCCCTCTAGTATCCTTATCCTTGCCTAGCTCATACATTGAACCTCTAATGTGTAACCCTAGCTCATACATTGAACCTCTAATGTGTAACCCTAGCTCATACATTGAACCTCTAATATGTAACCCTACCTTATGTTACGAATCATAACCGAAGTCGAAACATGATCACTAGGATCCAACTTCAATATTATCTCACGATGATGTTGTTTCTTAATAAACAACCTTTTTGCACCCTCGTTAAAACGTGGTTTGTCCTTAGGTTTACGATTAGGTACAACACGGTTTCTTGGTCCAGTTGCTACCGGAAAGTGTACGGACCACTTGTTGAACCTATAATGCTCATACGTCCCTTGCTTACATTGCATTTAATTATTTTCATCATTAAACCTAGCTCATACGTTGAACCTATAATGTTGAACCCTAACTCATACATTGAACCTACAATGTTGAACCGTAACTCGTACGGTGAACCTATTATGTTGAACCCTAACTCATACATTGAACCTATAATGTTAGGGTTCAACATTATAGGTTCAATGTATGAGTTAGGGTTCAACATTATAGGTTCAATGTATGAGTTAGGGTTCAACATTATAGGTTCAATGTATGAGCTAGGGTTCAACATTATAGGTTCAATGTATGAGTTAGGGTTCAACATAATAGGTTCACCGTACGAGTTACGGTTCAACATTGTAGGTTCAATGTATGAGTTAGGGTTCAACATTATAGGTTCAATGTATGAGTTAGGGTTCAACATTATAGGTTCAATGTATGAGTTAGGGTTCAACATTATAGGTGCAACGTATGAGCTAGGTTTAATGATGAAAATAATTAAATGCAATGTAAGCAAGGGACGTATGAGCATTATAGGTTCAACAAGTGGTCCGTACACTTTCCGGTAGCAACTGGACCAAGAAACCGTGTTGTACCTAATCGTAAACCTAAGGACAAACCACGTTTTAACGAGGGTGCAAAAAGGTTGTTTATTAAGAAACAACATCATCGTGAGATAATATTGAAGTTGGATCCTAGTGATCATGTTTCGACTTCGGTTATGATTCGTAACATAAGGTAGGGTTACATATTAGAGGTTCAATGTATGAGCAAGGGTTCACATTAGAGGTTCAATGTATGAGCTAGGGTTACACATTAGAGGTTCAATGTATGAGCTAGGCAAGGATAAGGATACTAGAGGGACAATTAGAGATGGAAAGGCATCCCGAGAACCACACACTTGAGTCAGCTGCAATACTTCACGAGATCTATAATGGGATGGGAAACCTTAATATGGAGTAGTTTTTCATTAAGATAAATCAATCTAGCATTTGGAATGTATGAGTTATGCTTTAATGTTTGAGTGTTTATCGATTTCTAATGTAATTTGATGTTTTAATAATAAACGTTAATCGATTTGGTCATTCCGTGTATTATGATTACATATAGTGGTAGCTAGGAGTAAAATTCAGTTAACTTTGAAGTAAATTTAGTTAGTATGTGGAATATTGGACCGAAAATAGCCTAAAAACGTAGTTTGTTTAAAAGTCAAACGAACATCCCCAGCGACATGTCGCTGGGGAAACTAAGCCCAAACCCGAAAATATGTTAACTTATAAACGGGCCAGCCTAATAAATAAGCCTGTTACGTTTCCCCAGCGACATGTCGCTGGGGAAAGTTGTACAAATCAAACGCTACAACAATTATGGACTAATTACGCACTAAACAATGAACAAAAGTATCCCCAGCGACCTGTCGCTGGGGAAAGACTGGCGGGATAATTTCCCGCTTAGATTTTCGCTAAATTTTTTTATTAAATTTCATGAAAATATTCCCCAGCGACATGTCGCTGGGGAAAACGTTTCAATAACGTTTGACTAAAGATTCAACGAGAAAAAATGCCACGTCGGAGTATTTTGTCGTTTAGCGAGTTTTCCCCAGCGACATATGTCGCTGGGGAAAAACACGCTGGGGAAAGGGGCTTTTGTTGTAGTGTGAGTGCTTATCAAAATCGGAGTGCGGTTGCACGACGGGTAGTTTGTTTTTGGTTACGTCTAACTGTTGTGTACCTCTGAGTTTTGGTTCGTGTTCGTATTTGGTTTCGGTTTCGATCATACCTCTTTGAGTCGGTGTTCGTGTTTTCGGTTTCCATCGTCTTTGTTTAGCTTCGAGGTAATTTCTGAACCATCTCACTTTAATGCAAAATCAAAACCTTGCTTATAAGTATGTAAATAGCATTAACAACTATAAGTAACATGAACGTTAATGGACAAAAGAAGTTTGAAAATGGATCATACAAATCAAATGACATGATGTATATATTGAAGGCTTTTATTTATAACTGTTATGTTATAGTATTCAAAATAAGCAACCCTCTTAATGATAAAATGATCAGTTGTAGTTTAAAATATGTTTTAACGTCAAAACAGGAAAAAGAAGAAGAGAAAAGCAAATATGAAATCGGGTATCCATAGTACTGATATAGATGTATATGCATGAGGTTCATATTAAGACGTAAGAATGTGAGTTATGTATCTGCTCTAAAACTTAATGTCATATCTATCAGGTAATATGTTTAACATGAAGATGACATCGTAACTTACATGGATTAGTGAAGATAGATGGTCACACTACAAGAAAAAGGAGAACAGGTAACCAAGTTCGCCCGAGAAAGCACACCAAACGACAAAAAACCGTCCGACGTGACAACAATTCTGATAGACTTTTTAGTCAAAGTTTGGTTAGATTTTCCCGGGCGACATGTCGCCCGGGATAAGTTGGTTAAAATTTGACCGTAAAACTCAACGAAAATCTTGGCGGCATTTTTCCCCGCTCACTTTCCCGGGCGACATGTCGCCCGGGAAAACTTTATATATATATATTTTTAATTCGATTGAATGTTTAAGCGTGGTAATTAGTGTTAATTAACGTTGGTTTCTTTTTCCCGGGCGACTATTTATTAAAATTCAACATAAAAAATTGTAACGAAACTCCTGGCGGCAAATTTTCCCGCCCCGGGATTAGGTATTTTATAAAAAAAAATTATTATGCTTATAAATCATTATTTTTTATAAAATATTTTTATCTTTATAAGTTTTATAATAATATAACTTATTAAATATACTCTTATAATATATATTAATTCAGCCTAGAATTCCGCCAAAACTTCCCGCCTTAAAATTCTAAGGATTTTTAACTATTAATAAGATACTTATACATGCACAACACCAACCACCACCAACTCTTATTCCTTACATAACTCTTTACACCACCACCATCACCACCCAGTTTTGTAACTTATGCAAATGGAGTCGTATGAATCTTTTATGTGTCGATGTGAAGGTGGTAATGTAGTGTTGAGACAATCACATAAACAACACAGCTTTGGCAAACTTTACTATGCGTGTCCTCGTTCAAAGGTAAACAATAAGAACCTTTTTTATCTATGCAATATATAAATATATCGACTCATCCGTTAACATCTAATGTACAACGATAACATATCGACTCACCGTTAACATTAATGTACAACGATAAAACATAGCGACTCGTCCGTTTTTTTCTTGAACGTCTGATGTATAAACCCATACCATTGCGACTCGTCCGTTTGAAGTCTAATGTTACCAACTTCATTACCATTCGGACTCGTCGTTGAACGTCTAATGTACAACCAGCACCATAAATCGTCCGTTGAACTGTTAATGTACAACCATAAAAAATATGAATCAATAGTTGAAACCTCTAATGCATAACCCTAACATGATCGACTCATCAGTTGATACCTCTAATGTATACATTACACAATATCGACGCGTCGTTTTTGACCGTCTAATGTATAGAACAAATACCATATCGAGTCGACCGTTGAACGTCTAATGTATAAACCATACCAATATCGACTCGTCCGTTGAACGTCTATATGGATAACCATAACCATCATCGAGTCGTCCGTTGAGTGTGTCTAATGTTATAACCATACCATATCGAGTCGTCGTTTGAACGTTCTAATGTATAATCATATATATCGACTCGTTCCCATTGAACGTCTAATGTATAACCATACCATATCGACTCGTCCGTTGAACGTCTAATGTACAACCATAACATATCGACTCATACGTTGAACCTCTAATGTATAACCCTAACATATCGACTCATCCGTTGAACCTCTAATGTATAACTATACCATATCGACTCGTCCGTTGAACGTCTAATGTATAACCATACCATATCGAGTCGTCCGTTGAACGTCTAATGTATAACCATACCATATCGACTCGTCCGTTGAACGTCTAATGTATAACCATACCATATCGACTCGTCCGTTGAACGTCTAATGTATAACCATACCATATCGACTTGTCCGTTGAACGTCTAATGTATAACCATACCATATCGACTCGTCCGTTGAACATCGAATGTACAACCATACCATATCGACTCATTTGTTGAACGTCAAATGTACAACCATACCATATCGAATCATCCGTTGAACCTCTAATGTACAACCATACCATATCGAATCATCCGTTGAACCTCTAATGTACAAACATACCATATCGAATCATCCGTTAAACCTCTAATGTAAAACTATACCATATCAAATCATTCGTTGAACCTCTAATGTAAAACCATACCATATCGACTCATTTGTTGAACGTCAAATGTACAACCATACCATATCGAATCATCCGTTGAACCTCTAATGTACAACCATACCATATTGACTCATCCGTTAAACATCGAATGTACAACCATACCATATCGACTCATTTGTTGAACGTCAAATGTACAACCATACCATATCGAATCATCCGTTGAACCTCTAATGTACAACCATACCATATCGAATCATCCGTTGAACCTCTAATGTACAAACATACCATATCGAATCATCCGTTAAACCTCTAATGTAAAACTATACCATATCAAATCATTCGTTGAACCTCTAATGTAAAACCATACCATATCGACTCATTTGTTGAACGTCAAATGTACAACCATACCATATCGAATCATCCGTTGAACCTTTAATGTACAAACATACCATATCGAATCATCCGTTGAACCTCTAATGTACAACCATACCATATCGAATCATTCGTTGAACCTCTAAGGTACAACCATACCATATCGACTCATTCATTGAACATCGAATGTACAACCATACCATATCGACTCATCCGTTGAACGTCGAATGTACAACCATACCATATCGACTCATCCGTTGAACGTCGAATGTACAACCATACCATATCGAATCATCCGTTGAACCTCTAATATACAACCATACCATATCGACTCATCCGTTGAACGTCGAATGTACAACCATACCATGTCGACTCATCCGTTGAACGTCGAATGTACAACCATACCATATCGAATCATCCGTTGAACCTCTAATGTACAACCATACCATATCGACTCATCCGTTGAACGTCGAATGTACAACCATACCATATCGAATCATCTGTTGAACCTCTAATGTACAACCATACCATATCGACTCATCCGTTGAACGTCGAATGTACAACCATACCATGTCGACTCATCCGTTGAACGTCGAATGTACAACCATACCATATCGAATCATCTGTTGAACCTCTAATGTACAACCATACCATATCGAATCATCCGTTGAACCTCTAATGTACAACCATACCATATCGAATCATCCGTTGAACCTCTAATGTACAACCATACCATATCGAATCATCCGTTGAACCTCTAATGTACAACCATACCATATCGACTCATCCGTTAAACGTTGAATGCAAAACCATACCATATCAAATCATCCGTTGAACCTCTAATGTACAACCATACCATATCGACTCATCCGTTGAACGTCGAATGTACAACCATACCATATCAAATCATCCGTTGAACCTCTAATGTACAACCATACCATATCGAATCATCCGTTGAACCTCTAATGTACAACCATACCATATCGACTCATCTGTTGAACATCGAAAGTACAACCATACTATATCGACTCATCCGTTAAACCTCTAATGTACAACCAAACCATATCGACTCATCCGATGAATGTCGAATGTACAACCATACCATATCGAATCATTCATTGAACCTCTAATGTACAACCATACCATATTGACTCATCCGTTGAATGTCGAATGTACAACCATAGCATATCGAATCATCCGTTGAACCTCTAATGTACAACCATACCATATCGAATCATCCGTTGAACCTCTAATGTAGTACTATACCATATCGAATCATCCGTTGAACCTCTAATGTACATCTATACCATATCGAATCATTCGTGGAACCTCTAATGTACAACCATACCATATCGACTCATTTGTTGAACGTCAAATGTATAACCATACCATATCGAATCATCCGTTGAACCTCTAATGTACAACCATACCATATTGACTCATCTGCTGAACATCGAATGTACAACGAAAACTCAAAAAAGCAAAGTTGTTAAGCTCGTGGGGCTTAACAACTTTGTCTTCTACAACTTTTCACGAAAAGCACTCAATAACCTTATAAACAAGCTTAAAGTGGACAGAAAGCTTAAGGGCTTAAAAACAAGGAAAATGCTAAGTCTTTTTGGACTTAGGGTCGAAATAAGCTAGGATCAAGGCTAAAATAAGCTGAGATGGGCTAAACTAATCTAAATAAGCTTAAAAGTCTAAAGGGTTTAAGGCTAAATAAGCTGTAACAGCTTATGATGACAGAAATACTAAACTAAGCTAATTGGCTAAAAAGCTAAGCTTGGGCATTCAAATAAGCTAAAAAGAAAAGCAATGGGTACAAAAACTAAGTGTACTACCCTAAAAAGCTACTAGAAAACAAAATAAGCTTATGGAATAAGCTCAATAAGCCAAAATCCAAAAATAAGTGATCCTACACCTAAGGCATTCAAAAACAGTCAAAGTGCTAGGTTTGGGCTTTAAAATAAGCCCACAAATAAGCTTTTCAAAAGCTGAAAATCAACAAACTTATAAAAGGGCTTATAAGCTCTTGAAATAAGCCAAAAGATTGGACTTTAGCCCTCTTAAAGGCTAAGAAAATTAAGCCTAAAGTCTCCCCTTTGCACCAGGGGAGCTTTAAGGCTAATTTTCAAGGGCTTATTTGACAGCTTATTAAAAGCTGTCAAATAAGCTCTAAACAAACAAATAAGCCAAAACAGATTGAGAGCCCTAGCTTATGGACTTATGCACCAAATTTTAGCTTTTAAAAGACATAAAAACCTGCTGATTTTGTTAAATGAAAAAGGGTCTTTGGGTTTTTTAAAACTGTGACCAAAAGGACTTGGGTGAATTTGACCCAAGAAGTCAAAAGACAAAGGGCTTTTGACAGCCCTTTTTTAACACACAAAATACACACTTTTTGAGTCTTAAACTCACACTCTCAAGTGCTTAACTAAATGAGCACTTGGGGATTTCCTAAAATTCTCACAGTTTTGACAATGGATTTAAAAACCTTGAAACACCACTTTGAAACTAAAAACTTTTTAAGAACAGCTTAAAATTGCTTAAAAACTTAAGCTAAAGTTAACCAAAATACCTTAACCCATGGACAAACCCCTTTTGACCCGTTTTCATGGTTATCCCAAACACCCCTTTACTTTAAAACTGTCAAACTAAATTACACTTAAAATCTAATTAAAAGTTAAAACAGCTTAAACTTTTTATCTACTTCTACTTATATTAACCTACTTAAACTATTTTAACAATAAAAGTCCTAGCTTATTAAGAAAAATAAGCTAGTTTCTCAGCTAGCTTATTACACTAACTTGGCAGTTTTAAGTTATAAACTAAGATTATACAAATTTTATTCAATGACAACTTAGAACAGATAAATAACAAGTCTAAACAACATGTTTGCAAAGAATTGACAGGAAATGAGAGTAAATAAGCAAATGTTTTAAGTTAAAATTAAGCTAGAATGAAATTTAGGAAGTGAAACCTTGGTTTTTTTGTTGTCTCAGAACCAAGCCACTCTTGTAGAGTGAGTGGCTTAAAGAAATACACCTAAGTGGCTCCCTAGCCTCTATTTCCTGAGCTAAAAGCTCAAATAAGCTAATATTAGCTTATTTCTTCAATAGCTTCCAAAATCATGGGACATTTATGAACTGAATTCAATTTAAAACAGTATGTAAGGGCTTATAACAAGTTTTAAACTTAATTGGAGCTTATTAACAGGAATAAGCTCTAATGAGCTTATTGAGAGCTTATTGGATAAAATTAGCTTAAAATTGAAAACAAAGAACACTTAAACTTGAAAACTGAAATGATATTACTTAAATGATGGAGTACAAGCTGAAAGAAAGAGAGTACAAGTGCTTAAATTTAATTGCTAAAAAAAACTTGAGAAAAATGCTTAAACATACGAAAAATATTACAAACTGAAATTAAAAACTTGCTATTTGTTCTTGTGTCTTCTACAGCTTTTATAGAGAGCCCTTGTGTTAGTTGTGTGAGAGGGGGAGAAGCAAACGCATCTTAGCCCTCCAATTTCATCAAAAATCCATCTTGGCCGTCGAACAAGGTCTTGGGAGGTGTGGGATTGCCAACTTGGCAATCTCACAGCTGGGAAAGGTAGTGGAGGAGGGGGGAGGTGATTGTCCATGGAGGTGGTGAAGGTTTACAGGGTAAAAAGGGGTTAACGAACCCGTGATTGTTTTTGGGGGGAAAAGAAAAGCGGGAAAAACTGTTTGAGGTATAACAGATGTAAGTTTGGGGTTTGGGCAATAATGGCCCCTCATAGTTCCTTGTGTTATTGCACATTTCGTCCTTGTGGTTATATAACTTTTGGGGACTTGGCAAAACAAGTCCCCAAGAGTTATATAACTCTTTGCACCCACCGTCCTTGTGGTGTACAAGTTAGGGGGGTTGGCAGTTTTGCCCCCCCACTTGTCACTTTGAGCAAATTGCAAAATCAGCCCTTGTCTTCATTTTTCTTTTTTTTCTTCTTTATATATAAGTTTAGGGATTGACAATTTCAGTCCCTGAACTTATATTTCTTTGACTTTGGCCAGTTGACTTTTCTGTTGACTTTTTGACTTGATTGACTTTCCGGCTTCGATTTGGCTTTGTCTTTCACAGTCTTTTCCATTCCGAGTCCGGTTTTGTCGTTTTGGCTTTGTTTTTCGTCTTTTTCTTGGTTATCCGTTCCTGCACAATACAATTAGCAAAACAAGCATATATTTGGCATTTTAAGTCCGTTTTTGGTTATTTTAGCTCGTTTTTAAAGGTAAAAGGTATGTGTAATTAAGCCATTCCAGCAGGCTCGGTGAGGCAGAGGCTTCGATGTAACCCCCCAAATTGGTCTTGGTCGCAGCGGAATAATATAGGTCCGGGGCGTGTTACTTCATGAATCAACGAGCACAAGAGATATATGAGTACGACCAAAAGTCTGTTTGAAAATGATTACATTGGATTTTAACAAAGTTTTTGTTTTCATATAAGCCGAAAGGCTTAACTTGTTATCTTTGATCCAAAATACCAAAGACTTTTAACCATTAAACAGATAACAAAATGAAATGCGGACAAAATCTTTAAGCATGACATCAATTCAAAACCAACAATGTATCCATCGCACCTATTGTGCTTATTGATCCCACTGAAAAACATTGCTTTAAAAAACGTCAACAATAATGTTGTGTGAATTCATAGGTTTGATAAATCATATATTGTAGGACCTCAAGATCTCTTCAAGTGTTGATAATGCAACGATGCAGATATCATATAAATGTAGTTACGTTGCTCTAAGCTCTGACAATATTGCTTGACATGTATGGTTGCCAAATTAATGGTCCGTTTGCCAGTGGTGATGTTCTAACCGCAACATCCTATGTTCGATATGGTATACGTGCGTTTACACTGGTGATAGAGAATCACCTTCTCGAACGGGGTATGTCAAACCCAATAGTCTATTCATTTACATTCGCGCTCATAATTAACAGGTTCATGTTAATGGGCTAGATTGGGTTTATCGCTACTTAGGAACATGTAATTCATAATATGAAACTTTTAACCACTTGTGTTCACGTAGTAAAACATTGCGTTTTCACCCCAAAAAACTTTGTAAAACAAAAGGCATGTAAAGTTCGTAGGGATATGAAACTCACCTTGACCGCGAGTTATGCTTAAGTGTATCAACAAATAAACGTGCCACACGGTGAATTGATTTCAAACTGAACCTAATTAATTAAGGGTCGTGTAAGTACTGTATTACTTAGTCTTACAAAACATTGAAATAATCTTTAGAGTTGTTACTTGTAATATCGTTCGAGGCTTTAATATTTAAAGAGGGTCATGACATGACATGCGTCATCGAGGACGTTTAGGTTCACTTTAAATAGTTAAATCAACAACTCGTCGAACGCCATCCGAAGAGGCCTCTTTTGAAACTCTAGTAATATAGTTACTTTGTTAACCAACAATATTCTATAGTAGCTCAATCAGAAACTAATGGTTTTGGAAAAATTGTGTTTAATAAGTTAAAACGTTTATAATTACCGTTTAGTAAAACTGGCGTAACTTTCGCGTTTTAAGCCCGATTCTCGCGTTTCTTATGCCCATCTTTTCGTATCAAGACGAGTTATCATAAATTGACATTTTTGAATTTCGGACCTACTGGTGAACAGTAACTTTTACTGTTCACATCAGACGTGAGTTTTATAAAAATCGTATTCGTCGTCGTAAAACCCGTAAATGTCGTATTTTATTCGTTATAGCTCCGTTTTTAACGATTCTTTCGAGGACGTTCTCGTATTTGAAAGTTCTATATTTTTATGAGGTTTACAAAAATATAACTTTCTGTCATGAATAGTAACTTTTATAAAAATAGTTTTATAAAAGTATTAATTGTCGTAAACTCGCGAAATTCATAACTCGTTCGTTATTAATTGAAAAATTACGATTCTTATCATTTTGGAATCATAAAAATATGTATTATTTGTTATTAGAATACTAACCCTTGCTGTTTTTTTATTTTTTTTTTTTTTTTTATAAAAATGTTTTTATAAAAATTTACTTACGACATCGTTTATTAACGTATAACTCGTTTTTAACGTAACTTTTTCGTTATTAATCCGTTTAACAAGTTTCTTACTTTTTCGGAATCGTCGTGAAATGTATTATCTTATAAAAATATAAAATAAATATGTAAAAATTCGGATTTGGGACAGAATGTTTAGGCTTGTTAGTTAAGTCCATTTATGATCTTTTCTTTATACTTTACTACTTTTGTATTTTACCACAAGTCTCATATATCATTACTTTAGAATCATTACTATATGATGTGTCCTTTGGCCATAATAGTCCTGAAGTGTCCAAGTTAAAAGCGTTAGTTTAATTTATGATAATAACTTAAGATTCATAACTTTCTTAAGAAATCTCTATTTATAGTTTTGTATAATAATCATTTTTACTTATTAACCATAGTGTGTACAAGTGCATTTCTTTCCATATGAACCTTTATTTTAGTGTTCTATATCATGATTAAAAGTCCAATAAATCAATATTAACATGTCTTATGTATATTTTCTTAAGTTGGAAACATATTATGAAGTTATGAAAAACCCTAATTTACTCAATATCATGTTTTACTCCAAAAAATATGTACAGCATTTTTCTCTTCCATTTTAACTTGATGTATGTAAGACTTACAACTTATTATAAAGTGTGTAAATGATCATTTGAGTTATAAATCTCATTTTCATGATAAAAACATAAATGGTGATTTTTAGCTAACTAGAAATATCATATGCATAATAACTGAAAATTATAGTAACATAAGAGTTTAAATGGACCTTTAGAAGAATGATGGGGATGTCATGAACAAACTAAAACCCTTGTTTAGCAACAACACACAATAAAAAAAAAAAAAATCAAACTTGCACTTTATAAACTCTTACTTTCCTTCACTAAACCCTAGCTTCCTTTTTCTTGATTATAACTTGGAAATGGTTAACCAATGCTTGCAAATGCCTTAGTACATCTTAGGATATGTGTATATAGAAGTGTAAGGGTTGTAGAAAATTTGATATGGGTTTGTGTGGAGTGTGTTTGTGTGCCGTAGCATATGGAGAGACAAGGGAGAACAATGCTTGCTTTTGGTTAAGTATTTTGTGCTATGAACTCCTTTCTTATGAAATGAATAAGTAGCAACATGTATAGTTAGTCAAGGAGACATATAGGAAGTCTTAGGGATGGCCAAGGTCATAGTCATGGGTCAAAGCATGGTAGGGATGGTGCCATAAAGAGGTATGGTGTATTGTTTGACCAAGTTGCAAGACTTATCCAAATTATCATGTATATATTCATACATGTTGTATGAATTTCGGCAAAACAAAGATAGATATGATATATTTATGTAACTTTTATTTATTGGGTATAAAAGTGGGTATTTGTTGAAGCGTAGAAAAGTTTTCGTGGTTCCGGGAGTGCCTAAACGCAATTTATCGCGAAACGTATACACTTTACGTATCCGATAAAAATAAAATGAACAAAGTTGATAATTATCATTAAAATAATTATATAACCCTTGATTGATGTAAACATTTAATTGTTTGGTGCCCGTTTACATTGAACGCTAATTTTTGGCGTACGCGATTTAACTTAACGTTTACAATTTTAAGCAAACACGTACAATAATAAAAATAAATAGCACATTATTCAGTCAGTGTCAAGACTTGAAAACAATGGGTGGCTTATTAGACTCCCCCGTTAAACGAGCCTTGTCCTCTAGGCTTTCGGTGCAGCACTTGTCACGAGACCCTTCCATCTCTTCCTCCCTTTTTGTGCGGTCTTGGTGATGAGTTGTGGATATTTCTTCTTGAAGTGGTCTTCACGGCTCCCACGTGTACTCAGGACCTTTTGGAGTTCATCGAACTTTTGACAATGGGATCGAACTTCTCTTCAACCGTTTCACCTCCGGTCCACTAATTTCTTTTACCGGTTTCCCTCAATAAAACAAAATGAAGTTTGTCGTCAAATTAAGTCCATCCACGGAAGGCTAATGGTCGTCGGCATGACACTTTTTCAGATTAATACATGAAATGTATCTATGCGACTTGCTTATTCTTCTGGAAGTTCAAAGCTTGTAAGCAAACTTCCCACCCTTTCTATCACCTTTAAAGGTCCAACATACATAGGGTTCACTTCCCCGGTTTGCCAAATACGTATGACCCCTTTCAAGCGCAGTGACATTAAGCATGACTTTGTCTCCAACTTGGTAATTCCATTTGGCTTTCGGCTTCAAGTCAGGCATAACTCTTCTGTCGTCCGAGCTGCTTGCATCCTTTGCTTTATCTGAATGTTTTTCTCGATGTTTCTTGGATCTGTTCTGGACCGAGTATCTGTGCTTCTCCAACTTCAGTCCAAAACAAACTGGTGAGCAGGACATTCGACCATAAAGTTTTTTTTTTACTTCAATTGGGTGCGGCCTTGATGCTAGCGTGATAGCTATTGTTATATGAGAACTCGACTAATGGCAAATGGTTAACCCAACCCTTTCCAAAGTCGATCGCACAGGCACGCAGCATATCCTCGAGAGTTTGAATTGTCCTCTCGCTTTGCCCGTCGGTTTGCGGATGGTACGCAGTACTCATATCCAAGTTTGTACCCAAAGCACTCTGAAGTGACCTCCAGAAATTTGATGCGAATCTCGGGTCACGATCGCAAATGATTGAGACGGGTATCCCATGCCTCGTGACCACTTCCTTTAGGTACAATCTTGCAAGTTTATCCAAAGGATCGGTCTCTCTCATCGGGGTGAAGATCGCAGACTTAGTGAGTCGGTCAACAATCACCCAAATAGTATCATAGCCTTGAGACGTCTTAGGAAGCTTCGTGACAAAATCCATGGTGATGTTGTCCCACTTCCATTCAGGGATCTTAGGTTGTACCAACAATCCTGATGGCCTTTGATGTTCAGCCTTGACCTTAGCACAGGTCAAACATTTGTTAACATAAGTGGCTATGTCGGCTTTCATGTTGGGCCACCAGTATAACTTCTTCATGTCTTGGTACATTTTGTCGGAACCCGGATGAATAGAGTATTTCGATTTATGGGATTCGTGCATGATCACAGTTCGTAAATCGCCATAACAAGGTAACCAACTCCTGCCATTGAGGCACAGGGTTCCATCCGCACGTGGTTCCAACTTTTGTTCTCTAATAGCTTCTGGAAATTTAGCATTTTCAACTAACATTCCCCCAACGTCTTCACTCTTAATGTTCTCGGGCTTTCGCGCCTCGGTCTGAGCATTTAAGATCTGTTTGGGAAGATCCAAACTAATAGTCATAACCAATGCTCGAACTCTTAGTGGTGGTTCTCGTTCTTTCCTGCTTAAAGCATCAGCAACGACATTTGCTTTCCCCGGGTGATAACGAATATCGCAATCGTAATCACTTAATAACTCTAACCATCGTCGTTGCCTCATGTTCAACTCTTTTTGATCTAAAATGTGTTGCAAACTCTTGTGATCGGTGAACACCGTACACTTGGTTCCGTATAAATAATGTCTCCAGATCTTAAGAGCGAACACCACTGCACCGAGTTCTAAATCATGAGTCGTGTAGTTCTTCTCATGAATTTTTAGCTGGCGTGATGCATAAGAAATCACTTTTTCTCTCTGCATCAACACAGCGCCCAAACCCTTCTTTGAAGCGTCGCAGTATGCGATAAAGTCTTCGCTTCCTTCAGGTAATGCAAGGATTGGTGCACTGCACAACTTTTGCTTCAACAATTTAAAAGCTGCTTCTTGTTTATCGCCCCATTCAAACTTAACCTTCTTCTGGGTGAGCTTGGTCATAGGTTTGGCGATCTTTGAAAACCCTTCAATAAATCTTCGATAGTATCCAGCAAGACCTAAAAATTGGCGAATCTCCGTTGGTGACTTAGGAGATGTCCAATCCTTAATGGATTCAATCTTGGCTGGATCCACATGAATTCCTTCACTATCGATTACGTGACCGAGGAACTGTACTTTGGAAATCCAAAATTCGCACTTGGAAAATTTTGCATACAACTCCTCTTTCTTCAACAATTCCAATATTATCTTCAGATGCTCTTCGTGCTCTTGCTTGTTCTTTGAATAGATCAAAATATCATCAATAAAGACAATTACGAATTTGTCCAGATATGGTTTGCATACTCGGTTCATGAGGTCCATAAACACAGCAGGTGCGTTTGTCAAACCAAACGGCATAACTTGAAATTCGTAATGGCCATAACGAGTTCTGAAGGCAGTCTTCGGAATGTCTTCTTCTCGAACCCTTAATTGGTGATAGCCTGACCTTAAGTCAATCTTCGAGTATACACTCGATCCTTGGAGCTGATCAAATAGGTCATCAATTCTTGGGAGCAGATAACGGTTCTTTACCGTTAATTTATTTAGTTCCCGGTAAGCAATGCACATCCGGAATGACCCGTCCTTGTTCTTGACAAACAAGACCAGAGCTCCCCAAGGCGAGGAACTGGGCCTTATAAAGCCTTTGTCGGATAGCTCCTTCAGTTGCTCAGATAACTCCTTCATTTCGGAAGGCGCCAATCGATAAGGTGCCCGTGCTATAGGTGCGGCAGCAGGTACCAAATCAATTTGGAACTCCACTTGTCGAGTCAGAGGAAGACCCGGCAAGTCTTCAGGAAATACTTTAGGAAAGTCCTGAACTATTGGCACGTCCTCAAGTCGCTTCTTTTCCGACTTGTCTTCAACCTCTTTTGCAGTGATATGTGCCAAAAAGATAGGAAATCATTTCCAGCTTGATTACCACGGTCATTGTTTCTCAGTCTTGGGCAGTTACTTTTAAAATGGCCTTGAGCTCCGCACTCAAAGCAACCATTGCCCTAGTTCGACATCATAATAATGATCTAGGGTAGATGGCGTGATGTCAATTTGGGAGCTAAATGCAGTAGACACAAAACTTTGATCGGCACCAGTGATAAGTGATTAATTACACATATCTTTTACCTCTAAAAACGAGCTTAAATGACCAAAAACAGACAAAAACTGCCAAA